>CM070502.1:75169107-75361607 GCA_036346375.1 Guadua angustifolia
GCAAATTACGTGTAAAGTGCAAATAACGGCTAGTTTGTGTGGGGTGGGGTTATAAATACCCCCACTTTGTATGTAGGGTCTGGTTGGTGACTCCATTGAATACATTCTAAGCCCTAGCATCTCTCTCCACACTCTTGTGCATTCAATTGTTGTCTTTTGAGTTCTTGGAGAGAAATTGAGTGCATTGAAAGCATTGCATTGGTTAAGCCATATTGTGTGCACTCTTGAGGTTCAAGCCCACGTCAAGTTTGTTACTCTTGGAGGTTGCCGCCTCCTAGGCGGCTTGGGCGTGAGGCTCGGTGATCTTCACAAAGGAGGTTGTGTGAAGACCAGGCGGTTGTGAAACCTGGCTCGCCTACCCGGAGGCGGGAAGAGCTATCGCTAGTGATCGGGAAGGCTCAGCGAGTGGAGCCGGCTTGAAGAATTCAAGCTACCTCAGCGTGGAGTAGGGAGACAAGCAAGTCTCGAGACCACGGGAAAAATTCTCTTGTCCATTAATTGTGGTTTGCTTGTTCTTTACTCTCGTGAAATTCTAGCAATTTGATTCTTGTGTGCTACTTGCTTAGAAATTAATATACTTGCGTAGTGATATTATCTTGTGATCACTAGAATTGTTAAGTATTAAATTAAGCAAAACTAGCACTTGTTCTTAGCAATCATTAAACTTGAATTTAGTGATAGAAAATTTTAGAAAAGCCTATTCACCCCCCTCTAGGCTCATCCTCGATCTTACAAGGTTCCCGCGGAGTAGAGGGCGCCTCCCGTAGTCTCCCGCGGAGTAGGAGGGAATCACTCGTAGATGCCCGCGGAGTAGGAGGCCTCCCGTGGACTCCCGCAGAGTAGGGGGCACCTCCCGTAGGCTCCCGCGGAGTAGGGAGGCACCTCCCGTAGACGCCCACGGAGTAGGGGGAGACCTCCCGCAGGATACTGCCTGGGAGTATGCATACCGCCTCATAGGGTTAAGTCTCTGACCTTGAGGTCTAACAGGGGACCTCCCGTAGGGTATACCCAAAGGGTACACTCATGGGGCGTAAGAGAGCCTTCTCTCATGACTCTAGGAGAGCCCATGGGGAATGAGGGGTATTCCCTCAATAGGTCCAACCCTGAATTTGATTGATATCTGCCAAGCATCCCAGTTATGAATGCTAAATCAGGGCGAGTACAAACTTGAGCATACATAATGCTTTCAATAGCTGATGTGTAAGGAATCCCCTTCGTCTGATCAGCTTCTAATTGATTCCTTGGACTTTGGAATGTTCCAAACTTATCGCTCTTAACAATAGGAGCAGGCGTGGCAGAGCAGTTATGCATATTAAATCTCTTAAGCACTCTGTCATTGTATGCCCTTTAGAATAGGCCTAATATCCCTTTGGACCTATCTCAGTGAATCTCAATACCCAAAGCATAAGAGGCATCATCAAGATCCTTCATGTAAAAGTTAGCGGAAAGAAATCTCTTGGTCTCATACAGCATATCCTTATCGCTGCTAGCCTGTAAGATATCATCCATATAAAGCACTAAGATGTGAATTTGCTCCCCTTAGTTTTAATGTATTTGTAATTGTCCATTTTATTTTATTTGAAACTAAAATTTCTTATGGTCTCATCGAACTTGAGGTTGAAAGGACAGGGGATGTCGCCTAGAGGGGGGGTGAATAGGCGAATTAAAATTTAAAACTAAATCACAGCGGAAAAATAGATCGGACTATCCGATTTAGTTATCGGACTATCCGATATTCTGATCGGACTATCCGATGATATGATCAGACTATCCGACCAGAACAGAGTCTGAACGATTTCGAAACAAATTACGCCTAAACACAAGATTACTCTACCAATCAGTTATCTTAGGATAATCTAAGAAATGAATAGATATCTAACTAACAGGATAGCTATTGCTAGGAAGATCGATGCAAGACAATATAGCAATTCAATCAATAATCAATAAGCAATAAGCAAGGTAAAAGAAATAACCGAACGGCGAAGACACAAGGTTGATTTTTCCGAGTTCGGATCCTTGAGGATCCTCGTCTCGATTAGGCGGCTCGGTCACCACTTGAGCCGGGTCTCTTTCAACCCTCTTCCACCGGTGTTGCACAAATGCACTCGCGGACTTCACTTCTTTGATTCCTTCCCTTGCGGAGGCGGAATCGGCCTTCACAAACTTCCTCTGACCAACCACACACAAAGCTCCGGTGGCTCGTGGCGACCTCCTAACCGTCTAGGAGTCCTCAACCTCAAGAGTAACAAATGCTCACGAAGAACAAGCTTGGAGATGAAATCAAGTGCTCAACAACTCAAATCCACTTAATCTAACACCTTACTCCTCAAACTCTTCCCTACCCTTCTCACAAAGGGATCACTTAGATCTAAGGGTGGAGGGGTGTTTAGGGGCTCAAGAACAAGAGAGAACCCTCAAACCCGGTGGAGTAACAACCACTTTGAAATGGAGAGGAGAGGGCTTTAAATAGAGGCTCCAAAAAACTAGCCGTTATGCCCTGGTCAGACCCACATCGGACTATCGATATTGAACATCGGACTATCCGATGTGTGTAAAATCGGATCGACTCCACACGAAATTCAAATTTTCTTGAATAAAAAGCACTGATCGGACTTTCAGATATGGAACATCGGACTATCCGATGTGTAAAATTCGATTTCAAGAGATCATCGGACTATCAGATATCAAACATCGGACTATCCGATGTTTCCAGAGAGTACCCATTTTCAAAGATGTTTCAGAAATTTTCTAAGTCCTCATAGGACTATCCGATGTTGAACATCGGACTATCCGAAATGTGCCTTGAAGCTCGACCAAAAGCGAGCACAACTTTTGACTCAGGACTCCGATTTCAGTGATTTTGGACTCTATTGAAAGCTAAGAACAAGGGCTACACAACTAACAAGGTCTCACTACCCAAATCTTAAAAGATAAATCCAGATTTCACAAAGAATCCAAGAGAGACCTACAATTCTCACTTTCCGGCACCACCAACACCATTCTCTCTCTAAGATTCACAAGGATGAGTCACTTGAGCACTTGACACATCTAAAAGTCATTCGACGTCGCATCCCTCTTAATAGTACGGCAATCCTTAGACTCAAATTCAAACGAGAAATCTAAGTCTTACATTCAATCCGCATGCCGTCTTCTCCGTGGATGCAATGTGCATGATGTCTTTTACCAAATGATTGATGACGTCTTCGCCTTGTCCAACTTGACTCGATTCACCTCATGAGACTCTTGTCCTATCGACCTTGACTTGATCATCCTCTCTGATGATCTCCACGCCAAATCGATCTTGACTTAGTCCTCAACTCTTGGTGACACCGCCGTCTTGTTGACCTCGGCTTAACGATCATCCTCTAGAATACCTTGGTCATCATACACACACGGGACCTAATTCTTTCCAAACCACTCATGAAAGACATTAGTCCCAAAAGCTCAATAGATATGAATAAATTGATATTTATGAGCAGTTGATTACCACAAGTGTTTCATATAAAGAAGCACAATATAAATGGAAACACTTGACATAAGAAATGTTCTCTACTAAGTGCATCATGATGAATATGTAAATGATCTATATGCACTAGAGAGACGATTGCCGATATGATGAATCGATTAAATCATGGCAAGGATCACAGTCTTTACTTAAATGAAGCACATGATAGAATATACACGAATTGTACATGTGCAAATAATATTTGGAATAAGAGTAAATATGTGATCCAACTCTAGATTAAACTTCACTAAGAGAATTGCATGAGAAGATATACAACTAAAACATGCATGCACCAAGTCAATCTATAGCAATGTGAAGTTTAACTCTAGTTAATACATGCATACTAAACACAAAGCATATAACGAACTCAAATGAATATATATGCACAAATAAATATGACATGAACCAATGTGCATATATATAATCAACATGCTACTTGGAGTTCACTATGCATTTGCACAAAAGGAATGCAACAACAAATATAGAAGAGATACTAAAATTGCATACCTTATCTTTGCTTAACCATCTCACTTGATTTTCCTCTAAATAGATGAGACTAATACTCAACTTGGCAATAAACATGTTAGCCTCATAGCAATATAATCATATTAGAGGTTTGTCATTTATTAAGCACTAAGTTAAGTATTTACACAATTATATAGATTGTCATTATATGTGTTTGTCATTAATCACCAAAATAACATAAGTGCCTAGACGCACCTGCACAAGCCCTCCATTCCCTCTGTAGAGGAGGCACCAACCAGACCTTGCTTGGGCTTGGCGCTAGCCGTGCTCGAAAAAGCCCTCCATTCCTCTGTAGAGGAGGCACACGAGGCGTCGATGCGTCTCCTTCCTCGAGCAAGGTGCAGATTGGATGGCGCCATTCATCGATATCTTGCCCATGGGACATTGCAGGAAAAAGCCGCGTTCCATTTGCAAAAGCGGTCATCCGTTTACAAGCTCGTAGATGGCGCCTGTCAAGAAAGGGGCACTCGAGTCCTCTCCAAGTGCATATCTCGAGAAGAGGCGAATTCCTTCGAGAGATATCCATGAGGAATGTGCGAGCCCACTCGTCCTTCCGGACACTTTCGTGAGCAAGGCATTCATTGGGATACTATTGGCCCACCGGCGCTAGAGCGGCGCTAGGGCAATCGTGGCGACTTGCTAGGCGTGCCAATTCCACGCCCGTAAGTCCCACCGGCCGACATCTGGCGCTTCTGAACCATCCGCTCTCATGGCCATTCTCGACACAGGGGTGACATTCTCGGGCCTTTCCCGTGGTCGAAAGGGTTGCAAATTTTGCTTTCGTTGCCATCGACACCTTCTCTAAGTGGATCGAGGCCGAGCCGGTTTCGACCATTTCGGCCCAATCAGCCAAGAGATTCTTCCGCAGCAACGTGGTAACGCGCTTTGGGGTTCCCAATCGCCTCATCACGGACAATGGCACTCAGTTCACAAGTGAGCTGTTCCAAGCCTACTGCGAAGACATCGGGACAAAGATCTGCTTCGCCTCAGTGGCCCACCCGCAGAGCAATGGTGCAGCCGAAAGAGCAAACGGCCAAATACTCCAAGGGATCAAGAAAAGGGTCTTCAAGGACCTCTCCGGCAAAAGGCGGGTCATGGGTGGACGAGCTTCCTTCATCCTTTGGGCGTCAGCACTTCAGCAAGCCAAGCTACGGCAAACGCCATTCGGCTCGTGTATGGCGCGAGGCCGCGTCTGCCCGCGAAAATCGTGCTCGGGTCCCCAAGAGTACACTTGGCGAGATATCCACCAAGGTCGTGGCGTCGCCTCGACCTCGATCTCGCCGAAGAAACCGGCGTAAAGGCATAGCTCCGATCGGTAGTCTACGGCAAACCCTTCGCGAGAATGCGGCCGAATCAATTCGACCCGCGCTGCGAGTTGGCGACCTTGTCTCGCCGCGTTCAGGACACATCGAAGACCAACAAACTATCTCCCAAGTGGGAGAGACCATTCCGCAGTCGTTTAATCACGCCGGGGCCGCCGCTTTGCAATGGAAGATGGCCGCGTGCTCCCGAGTTCATGGAACATCGACCAGCTGCGCAAGTTCCATGTCTAAACTTATTTGCTGTTCTACATCATGTTGTAAATTCACGACCTTACTTTTGGAGCAGTACAACTTTCGTCCGTTTAAAATCTTTTTACCCTACTAAAATCGGATCGCGCGTGCGTAATAGCACAGCGTGCCGCGAGCAACACCCGGCCACTAAAATACTCACCACCGAAGGCTTCAGTCCCGATAAGCTGACCTTGGTCCGCAGTAGCTATCCGATGCGCGATACAAGTCGCAAACTGACACCCCGCCCTCCCCTGAACCCGCGACCACACTCGTAAATTAAGGGCTGGCACCCTAAGTGTCAACAAGTTTTATCGCACGCTCGTTTTTCTCCCCGCCGACCTATCCACGCTTATGCTTCCGCGAGCCGGTGTTATGGTCGGAGGGGCCACGCGCTTTTCTTTCATCTCTCCTGCGAACAAGCCCTTGCTACAATCTTAGGCGCACGAGCATTATTCGCAGCGGGGGCTGGATAGAGCGGATCACCGGGCTCGCGTATTTGTGTCACTGGGTCACAACTCGCCATAAAATTGCCGCTCCCTCTCGAGCATTTTCTACCTATACGAAGTCGTTCTTCCTACAACTTACTTCGGGCCTATGTCGCCCATGCATCGCTCTGACCTACATTATGCCTACCTCGCAGTCATCTTTTGCTGGAAAAAGAATAAGCATCATCACAGACAGCAAATACTCAAGCAAGCAAGAGCTTATGCCCCAGGTTGTCACACCCGTCAAAAAGTTTTCCAAAGCCGAGAGAAAAAGAACACACAACCCTACACACCGGGCCTCGCTCCCCTAAGTGCCGCAGAAAGCTTTTGCCTATAATCGGCAATCTTGGTCTGAAGATCGATCACCTTCCGCCGGGCTTTGCGACCCTCGTGGGCTTCCTCGCGGAGCTGCTCGACCTCTTCTCTGTCCTGGTCAGCAAGGGCGGCAGCTGCTTGCGCTGCCCGCTCTAGGTCAGCCACCTTGGCTTCAAGAGTCCGAGCGCGCTGTCTTTCTCGCTCGAGATCTTGCTCGTACCCAAGGGCCCGGCCCTGGCTAAGGGACAGATCCTTCTCTAGCTGGCCAGCTTTCTGCTTCCATTGCTCTAGCTCTTCCTTGGCCTGGTGGGATCCCTCGAGCTCAACCACCTTGGCCTTGAGGGTCTGGGCAAGATGTTGCTCCCGCTGAAGCTCTTGCTCGAGCTCTTGGACCTTGCCCTGGCTAAGAGCGAGATCCTTCCCCGCCAGGCTAGCGGTTTGCTTCCACCGCTCCAGCTCTTGCTCGAGCTCAAGCACTTTCTTCTCAGCGGCAGTGACATCTTCCTTGGACTGACGAGAGCCGGATCTCTCCTGCCCAAGCTCTCGCTCGAGCTCGAGGATCCGTTCCTTGGACTCAGCAGCGCTTTGCTCCGCTTCGCGGCATCTTTTCACGACCAGAACGTCCGCCCGCTTAAGGTCGCTCACTTTTTCCTCCAGCCTCCCGATCCGGGCTTCGCTTTCTTCATACAATCGGGACACGACGTCGGGGACGATCAGCACCTCCTCGAAGTTCTCCAAGGTCTTGTTAGGAGCTGCGAGCAGAAAAACTCTAAGCGAGATCCCCCTCACCGCGAGAACCAATGAAGGAAAAACGACTACGGTGACGGAGCATCCTCACCTGAGCAACGTCGGTGCGAAGGTTTTTCCAGAATTGCTCGAAAATCTCCCCCGCTTGGATATCTTCGGGCTTCGGCAGGGGGGTACGTACAAACCCGAAATCCTTGAAAAAGGCCGGATCGGTCGAGGAGGACGAGTCATCCCCCTGGGCATGAGGTTCGCTCCGATGAACCAGACTCCACTCCTGGGCGGCGCTCCCGCTCAAAGTCTGTTCGCTGTCATCCCGAGTATGTCGTTCGCTTGGGGCCCCGACATCCACTCGAGCATGCGGTTCGCTCGGGGCGGGTGCCGCCTCGTCTGGCTGAGCTGACTTGCCGGGGACTTCACGCCGCCTTGGGCAAATATTCGCCGAGGGCAAAGGTCTCCTGGCAGCCCTTCGCTGAGTCTTGAATCTCGATCACCTCTCCCCTTGCCGCTTGCCGTGCTCGGAAGGCTCCGCCGCTTTGGTCGCCGGCAACGAACTTTTCCACCGCCTCCACGCCCTCGGCCATCACCGCGTCGGCAGCATCGGAGAGCACGCCCGCTAAGGCATAATCAACAAGCTCGTAAGCTATTTTGCGGCGGTCAGGAGGCCCCTCACGAGCTATTTCCTCCCACGTCGAGGAGAGTGGGGTTAGCTTGGCCTTGAAGCAAAGACAGGGAAGCAAAAGCAAAAGGCAAAGCAGGATCAACACTCACCTTTGGCGGGTCTTCTTTGTCACCCACGGTGGGTTCGCGCCGCTAAGACCACTTGCTCGGCCTTCTTCTCGGTGGCACAGGTAATCTCGCCGATTCGGGCTGACCTCCTCCATGTCAACCCCATCATCGTCTTCCCGGATGCGGGCTCCGTGGCGAGGGCCATGACCAATGATCCGAACTCCGAGCCTTGGTGGCTCGCTGAGTAGTCCTTCACATCGGCGAAGCTCCTCTCCAGCGCCTCCGCTCGTCTGCACCATTCCTCGATCAATCTCCCTTCCACCGCGATTTGTTCGATTTGAACTCCCAGGCTATAATTCTCTAGCCAAAGCCTCAAGCGGCTTACCTTCGCTTCCTTGCGATCGGCATACTCCATATGTCGTTTCGGTGGATCTTGTGGGGCGGCCGCATGTCTCTTCGACGCCCGGGTGCTCGCCGGTGGCGGGGCCGGCCTCTTGCCCCTCCCCTTCTTGGCCTTGGCCGCGGGGACGAGCGCCCCACCGCTACCCACCTGGGACTTGAGCTCATCCACGAACAGCTCCAGGGCGAGTTTTTCCTGTCAAGAGAAGAGCGGGATGTCGTCAGAAAAGTTCGGATGTCCTTCCCGAGCATGAATGGCCGAGGGAGCTTACCGTATCGCCCCGCTCATGCACGTTCATCGGGACTTGGCGCTTTCGTTCAAGCTCCTTGCCCTTGGGGGTCCCGAACATTTCGCCGACCCTCTGCTCCACCCGATCGAAGCTTGTGGCATCACCATGTCACATAGGCGGTCGGCACGGTTTCAAGCGGCGTACACGGAACAGAACCGTCACAAGTCATGAGGGCGTACCGGATGCGGCTTCGCGGGTGACGTCGTCCCATCCGCCGATTTTGAAGAAGGGGTGCTCTCTCCTCCTCGGCGGGTATATCTGTTTAGGAGAAATCGCGGCGATGTCCCGCGGGTGAGCCCCATGTTAAGTAGCTCATGGATCATCATCGGACCGCTCTTCATCGAGGCGGTGGCGGTGGGCGTGTCATATTGGCCGCCCGCCGACGATGTATGAAGAGCTCTCGGCGGCGTCCGCGAGTAGAACCAATGGTCGGCCCACCCGCTCTGGAGTCCTTGAGGGTGAAGGGGCTTCGTGCAGGCGACGGGTCTCAAGCGGAAATCTGAGCACCGGTGGAGGGAGATCCGTCGGTGCGGAAAAGGTTGTAAAAATGGAGAAAGAGATTTGGCGTAGGAAGGGTGCCCACAAAACCCTCGCAGAGATGGGCGAAGATATTCAAAACAAGAATGGAGTTGGGGTTCAGGTGGGTGAGCTCGCACTGACATCGCTCGAGCACGCCCTTCAAAAACTCACTCTCAGGCAACCGGAGCCCATTGACGGCGTAGAGGTCGCACGAGACTATCTCGTCGTTGCGTGGCGCCGGGGCTCCTTCGCCCTCCGGGATCCTCCGGGAGAGGCGTCCAAGTACCGAGGTCTGCGGCCTTGAGCCTCTCCATCGTCATCTTGCTCGCACCAAACGCGCCATGGGAAGACTTCGAGAGAAGCGCGCCCATGGCGAAAGGGAGGTTCGGCGGCAAGCCTTTTGGCGGAGTGTTTTTCGCAAAATGGCGAGGGCAAAGGAAGAAAAGCGATCGAAGTGTTCCGCGGTTATTTCTAGGCGGGCCGAACGGATTGGTAAGGCGGTTGATTGCCGCCGACGTGGCGGCACGGTCTCCGGCGAGCTCGACGGGCGCGGTTCCCAGCATTGTCGAGCCACGCCAGCGCTTCTGAGAAGAACCACGCGGTCTTTTCGCGCCTGTTATGGCGTTGTTGGTTCGGGCCTCGACCGGTATGCGGTCCGTCGACGCGCCTATCCTCGAGCCGGTTGCTCGGATCTGCAGCGAGCCTCTTTATTGCGAGATCTTTTCCCGAAACACGGTGCTCGGACGCCTAACGATTTTTAGCCGAGGTTTCGCCCGAGCATGGTCGCTCGGGCACCGCAGTAGCTCTTCGACGCGCGACCCCGATCCCGCTTATGAGAATCTAGAGGCTTAAGGCGGAAGCCTCGTCGAGGCCTTTTTCCCCTTTAGCCTCGGGGGCTAGCTGTCGGGGATTGGAATGTCTTGTCCAGACGACCATCGAAGCCAGCGACACCGACCATACTCATGCGGATAGGTAGGGCTTGGCGGCAGCTTCTGTGGTTACCCTCGAATCGTCCCAAGAGCAAGCCAAGCTCGGGGCCCTTGATAAGGCGACGTGGCATTAAATCTGCTTGTGAGCTCGAGGATCGCGCGCCGGATCTGCGCCCACGTCCGCGCCGCCTTATCTGCGCTCCTGTACCCGCACGTCGCATGGTTCCCGTGGCGGCTACTGTGCTGCTTCACGACGTCTTCAACGATGGTGCGCCTGTAATAAATGATCTGTCCTGTAAATCCTTATAAATACCCCCCTCTGCGGCGGGTTGGGGTTGGACTTCTGTACTACACACACTTGTACACATTGCTTGCCTACGGGAGCCCTTAGGATCGTCTGAGGTCCCCCGAGCGAGCGCATTGTAACCCACTTTCATATATTGGTGTATCCACTGGACGTAGGGTTATTATCTCCCCCGTGAGAGGCCCGAACGAGATAAAAACTACCCCCCGTGTCTCACGATCGTCCGGTGTACCCTCGTTTCGTTGCTCGGCGTACTCTCAGACGTATAACTCTTGCGGAAAAGGGGCCCCAAGTTGATCCCTCATTCAACAAGTAAGCTCGGCGGGGGACCCTGTCCCGAATCGTCGACACTACCCGAGTCAGATCAACCCTAAACTGACCTTAAACCAACAAGAACAATGCCTTAAACTGGGTTAAAACTGACATGAAAAAGGATCATACTAAGGCTAGGGTGGCTCTGATACCAAATGTTAATATTAGGGTAAACTAAATATGAACATCATAAGCTAGCCTAAAGCATGATCACAAAAGCCATAATGCGAAATAAAGCGTAAGATCAGCGGCCGAAGGGAGGAAGATGTCATTAGCATTTAGTTGATATTCTTGAGTGTCGGTGAGATGATTAATTTGCAAGAATACCATTGTGCGATGAAGAAAGCAGGCACAGAGACCTTCTTGGTAGTGAAAGCGTCTTCGTTAGTCTCACGCTTGAAAACCCATATCGGATAGGTGATTTTCGAGGAATAAGCAAACTCGTGGTTTTTCTCCTTTGAGCAGTGGCGGCTTCTCCTTTTTATTTGTAGCGTTGGCTAATAGAAGCCGAACCAAAGATTTGTTGATAAGCTCGTGATCAAAGTCTGAAATCTTAGGCTTAGCCTCATAATTTTCGGACTTCTAGTTTTTGACCAAAGATCACAATCAACACATGGTCGATTTGGCCAGGTCTTATTATGACTACTAATGGCTACACCCTTTATAACGGGAGCGATTGGCGAGAGACCAGGGGGCCACGTGCCCCCCAAGCTAATTTGTGAAAAAACCCTCTGTTTCTTTGAAATTACAGATAGGCCCTTCCGGATTACAAATAGGTCTTTCGCGATTTTTTGTGAGACAAATAAATATTTTTTTTCTTCGCGTTTGGGTCCCTGGCGCGGTATTTTACGAAAAAACCTCCCGTTAATTTCAAATCGCGAACAAGCCCTTCTCTAATTTTTCAGGATAGCGAAACGGGTCCAAAACTTAACAAGCAGTCCTCTGGTTCTTACGTTCGGGTCCTTTCTCCGTTTTTCCCGAAAAAAATGTTTTCGCCACCAAAAAACCCCGAAAAAAATGTTTTCGTCACCCAAAAAACCCGGAAAAAATGTTTTCGTCACCAAAAAAACGCAGATTCGTCAAAGATTTATAACAACTTATGGATTTGCCAACGGGTCATAACCGCGGGTTTTTTTTAAAAAATGTAGATTCGTTTGAAAATTTATAGCGACCCATAGATTCACCGGCGGGTCCTAACGACCCATTTTTTTTAACAAACACAAAAAACCAAAAGACGAAAAAACCAGATTCGTCGAAGGTTTATAGCGGTTCATGGATTCGCCCAGGGTCCGAGCAGCCTTTTAAAAAAGGAAATACATAAAAAAAAACGGCCGCACTTTTCTTTTTAAAAAAAAAGGCACAGATTCAACCGCAATTTTCTAAAAGAAACACACATCGACAAAAAAAACACAGATTCGTCGAAGGTTTATAGTAGCTTATGGATTTGCCAACGGGTCATAACCGCGGTTTTTTTTTAAAAAACGTAGATTCGGCGAAAAATTTATAGCAACCCATAGATTCGACGGCGGGTCCTAACGACCCATTTTTTTAACAAACACAAAAAATCAAAAGACGAAAAAACCAGATTAAATCGAAGGTTTATAGCGGTTCATGGATTAGCCCAGAGTCCAAAGCGACCTTTTAAAAAGGAAATACATAAAAAAAAGCCGCACTTTTCTTTTAAAAAACAAAAGGCAGATTCAACCAATTTTCTAAAAAAACACACATCGACAAAAAAAAACAGTTAAATCGAAGGTTTATAGTAGCTTATGGATTTGCCAGCGGTCATAACCGCGGTTTTTAAAAAAAGCGTGGGTCGGCGAAGATTTATAGCAACCCATAGATTAACGGCGGGTCCTAACGACCCATTTTTTAAACAAACACAAAAACAAAAAATGATCAAATATCCCAAATCGTAAAAAAACAACCACGGTTTCTAAAAAACACAAATTCATCGAAGGTTTATAGTAACCCGTAGATTAAGCGTGGATTAAATCGAAGGTTTGTAGTAACCCGTGGATTAGCCAAATAGTCCCTCTTGACCCATTTTTTAACAAACACAAAAACCAAAAGACGAAAAAACCAGTTAAATCGAAAGGTTTATAGCGGTTCATGGATTAAGCCACGGTCCAAAGCGACCTTTTAAAAAGGAAATACATAAAAAAACGGCCGCACTTTTCTTTTAAAAAAACAAAAAGGCACATATTCAACCGCAATTTTCTAAAAGAAACGCACATCGACAAAAAAAACACAGATTCGTCGAAGGTTTATAGCAGCTTATGGATTTGCCAACGGGTCATAACTGCGGGTTTTTTTTAAAAAAAAACCGTAGATTCGGCGAAAGATTTATAGCAACCCATAGATTCGACGGCGGGTCCTAATGACCCATTTTTTTTAACAAACACAAAAACAAAAAAATGATCAAATATCCCGAAATGCGTAAAAAAACAACCACGGTTTTCTAAAAAAAACACAAATTCATCGAAGGTTTATAGTAACCCGTAGATTAAGCGTGGATTAAATCGAAGGTTTGTAGTAGCCCGTGGATTCGTCGGCCGGGTCCTCTGACCCATTTTATTTAAAAATTACGAATCGAAAATTCGATAAAATTTATCGATTTTTTCAAAAAGCGGTTAGAATTTGTACGTCGTCGCGTGGCCGCTATCTGACTAGTATAGTTGAAGCTCGACTGGAGAAGTTACTGCTGACGAAGAGCGAAAAAGCGATAGCCTATTTGTTGGGAAGCTCGACGAAATGCTTTCTTTATTGAGTCATATCTGCAGGAAAATGAAGCCGATTCGGGCATAGGGAGGGAGGGAGGGAGTGTTTCATCGTCATCCTAAACCCAAGCGCTGGAGCGGATAATTGCGCCAAAATTAACGTGGATGCGGCAGCTTCACGTCGTGGTGATGGTCCGGAGTGATCGAGCAACTTTGCAAGCTTTGGGCTATTAATCTGGCGTCAGCTTTGGTCTGGAGTCACGAGACAAGGATTATTTATTGTAGCATCCACGCATGCATCTCCGACTCTGGCTAGCTTCCAGATGTAAGAATTAAGCGCACCACCGAGGAATACGTCACATAAGACTAAGGGCCTATTTGTTTGAATTTAGGGATTATAAGCGACTTTTAAAAAGGCTGGAAGGCTAACAAGCAGACAGGTTTTAATTTGGATTGTAACAATCAAAGTCCAGATTGTTAGAATCCCACAATCCACCTTGGAGGAGCTTTCCTCAGCTTTTTTTTTTTTACAAAAAACCATAATACCCTTCCACCTTCCAGCAAAATAAGGCAACACAACAGACCGAGGGTACCACAGACTTTTGCTACGCAGAAACAACAATCCAAATACACTATAATCTGAGTTACCAAATAGTCATCAGCTTTTAACAATCCAGCTTTTAATAATCCAATTTTTACAATCCAGTTTTTAAAATCTGCTTTCTATACTCCCTAGCTAAAGCAAACAGGCCTTAACTAATGTAGGTAGCAGTAGCACCACCAGTAGTACCGTCCGTATCGTAGGAAGGAAAGGGAGGCCGTGGCTGTTCTTCACTGCTAGCTGCTTGCTCTCACTCGCTGCCGCTGCCGCCGCCTGTCACAGTAAGGCAGAAGTGGCAGCGATAGTACGGCCTGTACTGCATGCTCGTCATGCAGCGAGTGCTCGCTCGACTAGTCCAGTCGCCAGCTTTCTTGGTTTTAATGCTACCTCTTCCTCCGTCCTCGCTGGCATGCATCGTGGTCCGTATCCAATGGCCAGCTAGAGTACTTTACTGTGCTTCTTGTGTTCCACTGGGAGGTCGACACGTGGTCCTTTTGAGCAGGTTAAAAATTTCATTTTTCTTCTCAAATGTTGGAGGCGAGCGAAATCCGAAATTTCAAAAAATCTTTAAATTTTCCACGAAATCTGATCAAAATTTTAAAATAAATTTGAAATTTGGAATGTTTGAACCGAAATTTCATCGAGAAATTGTAACAGCCCAAAATAATAGATAATGAGAGTTAAAATTTAAACTTGAATCTGGTCTTGAATTGAATTTCCACTCTCTATTAAAATTTTCCTGAATTTTTTGCATTAAAAAATGTTTTAAATAGCCAAAGAAGAGAAATTTTAATTTTAAATTTCAAAATCAAACAAACATAAAATCTTGAGAAAATTTATTTAAGTCCTAAACTACCCTCAGATCATCCCATAAAAATTTTGAAGTCATTTAATGCCTTTAAAAAAATAAAAAAACAGCAAGGATTAAATTATAATACAACAATTTTGGAGTGTGCAGACCAACCTATAACAAGCTATTGAGATAGTTGTACATTGTGTCGTTGACAGACGACACCAAGAACCTAGAGACGACTTGGAGAGACGAGGTGGTGTTATATGCATCCCTAGTACAGCATCATCAATCCATCTACGCTGCGTGTTGTCATTTGCTCGCACAAACTGAAATAATTCACCCACCCTTCAATGCAGGCAATATAGTAAATGATCCTTGTAGTGTCGTTGTATAATCTGTCACGCGGCATTAGTCAGTAGCATGCACACCTGCACCAAGCCTGTCAGTTGCTGAGGACCAACAAGCTCGATCATGTAGTACAAAGTAGGAAATTTTTCGCGACGTAACACGTCGTGCGTGTCGTTTTTTCGAAGAAAATTTTTTTCGGCGACGTTTAATTTTTTAAATCGTCGAAATAATGAGCGTAACGGAGGAAAAATAGAGAGATAGAGTTGTAGAAATATCTCTTTCGACGAATTATTTGGAAAATATTGGAGACCGAGCTGGAAAACCGCAGCGGGGAAAAAGTCTAGAGGAAAAGGGTGAAAAATTATTAGAGATGTCAACCTTCTTGTTGTCGAGTTTAATACTCTCTGCGTTCAGCGAGTAATAATACATGTTTTAAAAATATTAAAAACTTCATGGCGTAACACGTCGTAGCGTGTCGTTTTAAAGTAGAAAAATGTATTTTTTTCTCGGCGGCGTTTTATTTTTTAAATCGTCGAAATGGGGAAAAAATAGAGAGATAGAGTTGTAGAAATATCTTTTTTGATAAATTATTTGGAAAATATTGGAGTAGAAATTTGGAAAACCGCATGAGGAGAAAAAGTCTAGAGGGAAAAAGGTGAAAAATTATTAGAGATGACAACCTTCTTTTGTCGAGCTTAACACTCTACGCATTCACGGAGTAATAATACATGTTTTAAAAAATATTAGAGATCGAAGCGTTACAAGTAATAATACATGTTTAAAAAATATCGAGAGATCGAGATGGGAAATCGAGGTGGGAAAAAATCTAGAGATAGAGTACACACATATTTCTAGTGACAAAACATTTTTTCGAGAGAAAGCGGAGAAAGAACTTAGACGTAAAGAGTAAGGACCTGAATGCTATGTTTTTGGACCTATCAGCTATCCTTAAAAATTAAAAAAAAGGCTTGTTCGCGATTTGAATTTAACGGGAGATTCTTTTCGTAAAATGGCGCACGAGGGACCCAAACGCGAATTTAGAGGAAAAAATCTTCCTCTCACAAAAAATCGTGAAGGGCCTATTTGTAATTTACAAAAGGACCAAATCACCAGAAAATTTTTTGAGCCGAGCCGGCAAACGGTCCTCACGCCGGCGTTTCTTCAGCTTTGGGAAAGGTAGTATTCAGTCTACGACAATACCGTTAGTTGGTTACACTACACACAACGAACAGTGCAAAACCTCAGTTATTATTAACAGCTAGCCAAAATCAAAATGTGCCCATACGTGCTGGTTACTTATACTCTATAAACGGCTGCAAAGTACAGAGCAACATCTTCATCCATGGAATGCAAAAATAGACTACATCGATTCCCATCAACTCTCCAGAACGATATGTAAAACCCTGACCTGAATAGGAACATCCACCTCATCACCATTTGACACAATACCAATCGTTACAGCTAGACTACCAATTACCAAAGTATCAAGTTAAATTAATCCATCTGTATTCCTCAGAGGGCAAACATCAAAAACTGTCGAATTAATCTTAAGGCAACGAGAAGAACCCATGTGTAAAAACATATGATTCTCCCAACCAAGTAAAATCAATAGAATAGGTGTTCTCAACGAAACAAATGTTTCGCAAGCGTACAATTTGTTTCTCACCAATCTTGCACCGCCATATAGATATCCTCATGCTGGACAAAAGGATATGATGAACAGTGACTGGAACATACAAAAACATTCCGTCCATGCCACGTCTAATTTTGATCCTTAGAAGTGGAAGGTTTACTGTGCAAATATCACATACTTCCCTGTAGAACTGCTATTTGTAGGTCCGTCAGCAGTCCTGTTTCATGAGCTTGTATCATCAGATTCCCTTCTAGGAGTACTGAAAATTCCATAGCTTTTACGCACATCAAGGTTAGCAGGCTTAATAGTACATGCACTATTTGTCTTCCTCAACTCAGATGTGGCAGGTTTAGGAGTACTGAAGATTCCAAAACTCTTGCTTGTTGGTGTAGGATTACCTCCACCACCACCTGCTGGTTCAGCAGGCTGATTCAATGGTTGAAATTGCCTTTGGTTGTTTTTCAATGGAATATGACTTCCCCTTTCGTTTCTTCTTGGATCCTGTGGTACTGTCCCTTGGTTGAACCTTGGTAATGGTCGGTAATGCTGTTGTGGTTGTGGAGGTCTTTGATTGTCATTGACCTGATAGCGGCCTTCCATTCCTTTTCTTCTAGGATCTTGTGGGGATCTTCCTTGGCTCAAACCTTGGCTCTCCTCTTTTATCTGCTGTCTTCGGTTCGCACACCTGTTAGTTTCCCAAGGTGCCATATCTTGATTAGTCTTCTCTCGCTTTTCCATGTTAGGTTTTGCATCCTTGGAACTAAGTCCATGCTCAGAAGTTTGCGGTCCCCACAGACCAGGGTTAATTCTGCTCCCTTCTTTTTGTGCAGAAGATTCACCCCAGAGAAAGGGGGGGATTTTGTCAAAATGATCTGAGATGGCCCCATCTTCAACTTCCAAACCACATTCAGTTGTGTTGTCTCCACTATCAGCAGCAGCAACTGGTAATTCAGAGAAAGTGTCGCGGGTACCTTTGCCTGCATCTTCCATAGCCTTGCTGGCTTTCTTTCCAGCTTTCTTTGTTGCAAACTTCACATGCCTGACAATAACATATGCATGCTTCGAGTCCAAATGTGGACCACTTTCCACGATGCAGATGTCCTGTATCTGTTCAATTAATGAGATTAATACAAAGGTGAACTTTTATGGACAACCGTTTCGAAAATGTTAGCAGGACCTTAATAATTCTCAAATCGAATCTGATGGCATTTAGTTAATGAGCAACAGGGAAACAAGGAGCTGAATACTCACAAGTCCTAACAACCGAGATAGCGGTCCTCCTAAATCTTCTTCTTCATTACCTGAGGGCATTGCCATACACTGTCAAATAGAAACATCATTAAATTTTTCAGAGTTTGCGTTTGAGAACTTAAGATAAACATATGCATACGAATATTAACAAACATTCCAGTGTACAATATGTTTGTGGAGTTTTAATAGGTTTAAAAATTAAAATCCAGTTCATGTTGGTATTGGACATGCATGTTGGTTGGCAGTTTCAAAGCCTGTGCTAGATATAGTCAACCTCAGGTAGAAACCAAGCCAAAATCCTTCGGGTTCTTATTGCTTCAAAACAGGCAAAGGAGATAATACATGGCTGCGATTTTACATGTTTGTTTTAATTCCAACAGCTAGAGTTCTTGCTCAAACTAGATATGAGACAACAGGTTCTCCTAAGGCATGGGCAAGGCAGAAAATTCCTCCTGAATTAAACTTCTTCATGCCTATTACGGTATTACCATTCCGTACATATAAAGAGACCACCCAGATAAAGCATTACATGCATGACATAGTATCATCCAGATAAAATAAAATAAATTTTATATCCAACTATGTTTCCTAGATTCGACCTAGACTCAACATAGCCATAAATCATACTCCAATCATAACGAATACCGTACCCAAAGTGAGACACGTAAGACTCTGCACACAACATAAAATCCAGATAAAATCTTCCTCCCAAACATGGATCATCTCCAACGCAACTGCCACCTGACGCAAATGCTTCACCTCAACCACTAAATAAGATTGCCTCTTTGGTACTTTGCATCAATCAACTGCAACATTCTTGTCGGCAATATCCAATACACATGACCTGCAGATCATATTCTCTAGTATCGAAATAACATCATGTAGCATCTATACATGGAGATAAATGTACTTAAGATTCACTACTCTTTAGCAATGTTCTGCCTCTACAAGTCGCAACAGCTTCGAAGCTGCCTCTTCATTTCTCACTATTAGTTTCCTTTTTTTTCTGGACATAAATTTTCTTAGAGAATTGTCCAGTAAACATCATAAAACAACATTTAACTAGCAAAACCCATATAAATTGCTCAGTTTGTTACTAGACATTTGCAGCACTGTACAAAAAAGAAAAGAATGGAAGCTTACCTTCACCCTGTAACCACGCTCCATTAGTCTGGTAATTGCATCAGCTTTCACCTTCAAGTCTTTTAATTCCTGTAACCAATAACTTATGTTTGTCAATAGCCAAATATGCCACTCGTCCTCCGTAATGAACACAATGTACATAATTATTAGACTGTTTGAAACTTCCACAAAAAGGCTGTACAATTAAAAAAGGACAACTTCAACTAGGCACTGGGAGAAACTGTCCAATGTCTATATGGATCCAAAAAAAAAACTAAGCCTGGTCGGTCCAAGCAAGGTCATACACCAGTTATGAGGTAGCAATCAAGTATGCGTTCCATATCAGAACAAAAGGTTCTATCTGGAACAATCACTATTCTTACCAAGACAATATGCTGCAATCACCCCCCCAACACACACACACACACAGAACTTACTGTTTTCCCTTAAATCGGACTTCTTTGTTCTCCCCACCACGTAAGACAATAGCAGACTGCACAAAGGAGACACATGTTATTGCCATTCAGATCTGAAGCTAAAATTCAGATTCAGAAATAGGGAGACATTGTCATATGAGTTAGGATTAATTCCTCATATGTCACTGGAATTTGGGGAAATCCACAAATGTGTCACTAGCATGTGAGGTCAGGACCCACATGTCAATGACACAACGGGTGGCATATAAGGAATTGCCCTAATGAGTTATGCAAGAGTACTACAAACATGTAGGAGATAAAATAGGTAACACTCCTTTTGAGATTAAATGCTTACATAACGAAGAGCCTGAATAGTGAATACATCAGAAAATAAGATATGTAGACTTCAAAAAGAATATCAGACCAACATAATTTCGGCCACTTTCACTCCATGACCGAAAGGCCCTTCGGTAATTAATGTGCCTACGAAGAACATCATGTGTATACTGTCAAAAAAAAATTACAATAACATCCTGTGTGGGTTCTATTGAAACATACATAATGTGGCTGTAGCTCTCCACCTAAACAGATGCCACTGTTTCCATGGAAATTCAAGAGTTGATCTGCATATTATTAATACAAAGAGTGATAACTTCAGCTTGCTTGTAGGTGCAAAAAAAAAGAGGTAACAAGTTGTTTGCTCACAATTCTTTGACCTCAAAATTACCAAACACGGCTCTCCTCCTCTCCGAACCCCCCCTTCTTGCTTCTTGCTACTTCCTTTTTAGCTTGAAAGGATCGGGGACCAATCAGCTTTGCTCGGTTGGTGGAAGTGTGCGGCGCCGAGTACAAGCGTGTGCGCGTGGGGTGTGTGTGTATGCATTTATAGCTCCGTGGTTGTTCTCATTCTTTAGTGAATTCTGGCCAAACTTGCTCAGTTGGCAAGAGCGCGTAGCCGCTCTACTGCCCACAGGCGTTCGAGTCCGCTTGGACGCGCGTGCTCATGGGGCCAGGTACAAGCGCGTGGGTGCATGTGTGGGTATATGCGTGTTTGTAGCCTGGTTGTTGTTCTTCTTCTATAGTAAATGCCAGAGCTCTTGGCCAATTTCAAAAAAAAAATCAAAAACAAGTTCACTACATTCCTGACGAACAGCCAGATAGCAGATCATTTAGGAAGTATTATACCTTAGTTTTTAACCGTTCTTTCTCCTTTGCGTCTTTCTTATACTTCTCTTTGTGAAAATCCATGATTTTGCAAACAGGAGGGTCTGATTTTCTGTGGACCTGCACGACAAGATAATCACAAAGATGAAGACATATCAAGAAATCAAAACAAACTATCACATTTGTCCTTAAGGCTAACAAGATATTCAGGGAAAATACAAGAATCGGTCGTTCCTTGTATCCTTTGACATATACTTCAACTCGTATCCATCAACATCTTAAATCACATCCAAAAGCAAGGCATACATCTTCGATGAAGCCATTCACCCACAGCCCACATGTGAGCTTTTTTTTTGGCCAAAAGCCCTAGGAAAAAGCTAAAGAAACCATGCATTTTGGGCACAACTTGACAATGCAGGCAGACAATGGGCAGAGAGCACAGTTCCGGCCCACATTAAAAAGCTTTACCAGTAGGCTGCACGAAACGCCTGCTGCAACAATGCCATAGTACTTGAAAAAGAAGTGAATGAGTAGAATTATTTGCCTTCACTGTGGCACTGAAAAAGCATTACGCAATACTGTACCTCAACCAAGTCCATGTCCATCCTCGCAGCTAGCTGAAGAGCTTCGTGCCTGGGGACAACATTATGCCCTGTAAAATTGAAACCAATTAGCATGCATCCCGCTGCAACAACATAAATAAACCCATAAGATATGTTCAAAGTGATAAATATTGGCAGAGGAACGTTGCGCACATTGACTAAAAACAAATGATGTAATATGGAAACTAGGAAAATTCATCCAGCCAGGACCAGGTGGCATGATTAACGAGAGTAAAACAATGTACCATGTGAAAGGTGGAGAGCCCAGAAGTGTAAAGCTGATCTAAAATGCTATATCGTGCACCTTTTTTTCAATATTTTTGGAAGCACACCACAACAGACGACCACTTAGTTGCATTTCGGCAATGCCACTCATTTGAGATTGTAATGTCATGATGTCATTCAAAATGAAGTGAAGCACTGCGATCAAAATGGCGAATATGGTATATGAATGCATAATATATTTTGTTAGTAAGGAAGGAAGTTGGCATGACGATGAAGGACGTATCTAAGGCATGATCGGCGATTGTACATGAGATGCATTGGGTGTACCTACCTAATTCCGTTGTGAACAATGATGAATGGGTTGTCTGAACATGTTGAAGCAGTGGATGTGTTGTGGCACGAGGAGAGTAGATAGAGTGGATGAATGGTGAAGAAAGGGAGGGCGATGAGTGAGTAGTACCTTGGTCCGTGACTAATCTGAGAAAGGGAGCGGTGATGTCTTTGTTGATCCGAGGACCCGCAGCATCGTCGTCGTCCCTGCTCTTCCTCTTGACCTTTGGCCACAGCAGCAGCGCAAACCAACGAGTGACGAGTTTTAAAACCTAGGGTGGGTAGGGCATTCCAGGAGGGGAGGTGGAGGAAGAAGTTTGGACCTGAGGCGGAGGCGCGGCGAAGGGTCGTCGGAACAGGGAGAGGTCGGCGTGGGGGCGGCGGATGGGAGGCTCGAGGGCGAGGGATCCGATGGTGCGGTGGAGAGCCATGGAATGGTTGGCCGTGAATGGAGAGAGAGAGAGAGAGAGACAGCAGTTGCAACCAAGGGAGGGAGGAGGCGGCGGAGGCGGAAAATTTGATGATTTGCCCTGAAGTTCCTCTGCCTTTGATCATTTGCCCTGTGATGTCTCATTGACATGCGGGCCATGGGACCACATGTCGATGAGACATGCGGAAATGATCAATGCACCCAAAAGCAGGGCAAATCATCAAATCAGGCTTCCTCCGGTGAGGCCTAAACAAGGGCATACGGTTTTGTTTGGTCTAGAGTCTAGACTAGAGATGGCGAGATCGGCCCGTTCCAAACGGGCGGTCCAGGCCTCGACACTGTTGGTGCGGTCCACTGATCATAAATAGCTCGTCTGACATAGTCCGGTAGTTTGTGCTATGTTTGGGTCGGCACCTCATCACGGCGGGTTGGCACAACACCGCAGCAGATGGTCCGTTTAACTCGTTTATGCGAAAAATAGCAGTTTTTTAGTTGTTAGAGAATTCAAAAATTCAAAAAATCCCAAATTTTTCTATAAAATACGGCAAGACCCCTTATTTCTTCACCAACAAACTTGCAATCTCTTCCTGGATTCTCTTGTGAAAATTCTCTAACTCTCGATGATAATTCAAGAAAATTCAAAATAATTTTGCTAAAAATCCGAAATTTGGCTTCCGGCTTCTGTCAAGAAATCAAGGCAAGAACTGTGATTTAATTTTTCAATGTTCTTATTATTTTAAATGAGATTAAAGTACTGATAGCGTAATTATTTCTTACAGTTTTCTTTATGGAGCATTAGGATTTAGCGTCCTTCCTAGTTTCTGATTTTGGGATTTCACGTGATGCTCTTCTTGCATCCTATCAAGTCGAAGAAGCTGCAGTACCTATATCATCCTCAAGCTCTATAAGTGCTACTACGCTCGGTAAGCACTAGGGCAAAAAGATCAAGATGTACTACATCGAGTGCAGGAAGATTTTGATCGATTTTTGAGAAATTAAACAGCGTTGAGCGGATATGCTATTTGTAAATATTGTAAGCAAAAATTAACTCTGAAACTTTTAGGTGAAATAGGGCACTTAAAGAGACATCTTTGAGAACTAAAAAAGAAAAGTGGGAGTGGCTTTAAGACGAGATGTAGGCTGCAGAGATAACCCGACGATGTCGATCGCCATTGGGACTACAATCTCAAGGTAGCTCATGAATATCTTTGCTATTTAATGGCTTCTTAAGATCTAACTTTAAACATTGGTGAGTCATCAGCATCTGAAAACTATATTAGAATTGCTTATAATCCTAAATTTTTTGTAGTTTCTAGATAGACAACAATTAGAGATCCGATTAAATGCTATAATAATTAGCGTAGTAAGCTAAAAGAGCTCTTTAATACCTATGCATTTTCTGTGTCTTTGTGAAGCATTTAGACCTCCAATTCATTTTAGTTTTTGCAATTAATGACAATCATAGTTAAAGGACTAATATTTTCTTGAGATTGTTGAAAATAGATTGGTCTTAGATATGGCACGCATTAAAGCATAGAAATAAAGCTAAAAGAAGATCAACACATCAAGATAAATTGCTAAGATATAAAATTGAGGACCTTTTCAAAGTTTTTATCGATCTTGGTGTTTTGGAAAAAGAACGGGTTGCTAGATTAGATATTGTACTATTAAGAGTGACTCTTGGCCAGTAGCTTAAAGCGAAATTTAGTATAAATGGCTTAAATCTATGTTCATACTTTGATCATTTGCATTTCTCACAATGTTCCTTGCAAACCTCTTAATTTCTCTTTATAGTCGACACTGCTGGGTTTATAGGAGTGGTACTGCAGCCAAGGTAGCAGTACCGGCTCAAGTGATCGGTAGTCATTTAATAGATAGAGGTGGTTTGGTCTCAGGGTGGCCAGCACTACTGACCACATGGGTGCAGTACTACCACAGGTGTGGTAGCACCAGCCCCATGGCCGATAGTTTTTTTACAGAGCAAGTGCTTTTCTGAGGTTTGCTCGGCCGGCACTACCGCTCATGTGGGAGCAGTACTGCCACCCTTGTGGTAGTACCGGTCCAAATGCACTATAGTGCGGAGGTACTGTAGCAATGGCTAGTCAGTCTCAAAAATTAATGCTATAGTCGGCCGTTAGACCTAAGGGCGGCACTGCCAGCCCTACATGAGCGATAGTGCTGACTTTCCTGAATTTTTTAGAAAGTTGGTAGCAATGACTAGAATTTTTGATGAAAGCTATAAATACACCCTCACCTACAATAAGGATAGCTTCTTGGACACTTATTGCATTGTCATGAGCCCTTGCTAGTCTCTCTCCAACTCTAGAGCATTCAATTATCATTTTTTGAGTAGCTAAGAGAAAATCAAGTGTGAGCATTTGGTTGAGCCATTTAGAAAATCAAGTGACGTGGTGCGTACTGATTATTCTAGTTATTTTTCAAATGTCTGTGCTAACTTATCTCAAGTTTATGCTAAATACGATCAAAAGTTTACTTGAGTTCACAAACAGCGACCTCCACCAGCACCCACAATAGGTAAGAAGAAAATTTTATGAGGAAAGATATGGGGTGCAGGTGGCTCTACCTCAAGGAGTTTGACTACAACGTCGAGTCAAGTGCGGACATAACAAGTAGTGGAGAGTTAGCTCCCTATCTCAATAGCGACACTATCAACTACCAAGAGCAGCAAGTGGAGGACTTCAACATTTTGCAGTGGTGGCATGAGCACAGGATAACATATCTGGTGCTTTCCATATTAGCACGGGATGTGTTAACAGTTCCTGTATCTACAGTTTCATCGGAGTCTGCTTTCTATCTATCTGGAAGAATAATGTAGGAGAGAAGAATAAATTTGACAAGTGAGATGGTGAAAATACTTCTCACTGTGAAAGATTGGGAATAAGCTTATCAAAGAGCTCAACACACTACAGAAAATGTTAAACTAGCGGAGACGTTTGAAAATTTTTATCTAGATAATCACGAAGAATAATATTAATCTTCACTTTTATCTTGTATCATTGAGCTATAGACTGTACTCTTTTTTCTTTGCCAAGGTTTTCTCATGTTAGGTTTTTACTAGGCAAAATTTTTAACGAGGCGTACCAAATATTAATAAAGCCCTAATTCTGATTATTTGTTTCATTTTAGAATTTTATTTCATATTTTTAACTTTTTCCTAATTTACATATATTCTAAAAGTTTTTCTAATTATTCTATATTTTTTAAATTTTTCTACATTTGTTCAAACTTCTACTATTTTCTATTTTTTCTATTTTTTATTTTTTTGAATTTTTTGGCGCCAAACAACTAGCCTCGGCCCATTTTGGCCTATCGGGCCACGAGGCAGACATGATCTGTGAGGCAACCTGGCCATGCTTGAGCTAAGGACCCAGCATGTGGGCTGGCACAACACGACCCATTTATTAGTTAGGCCTAAACAAGTCGTGTTTCCCGGTAAACAGGCTGGGCCGCCCGTTTGGACACCACTAGTCTAGACCATAGCCTGCTAGTGGGTTGGATTAAAATGGGCGAAATGGGTTGGGTTTCAATTTGGGTTGGCTTCGAGTAAGTGGAAATGGTTAATGGGTTGGATTGGATTGGGTTTGCCTCGAAAACAGTTTGGTTTGGTTTAGAAAATTTCAGTCGAGTTCCTTGGGCATGGTTCAAAAATAGATGAAAATCACTCGATTTTCGCAATTTTCGCCCATATCTAAGTGGCTCGGTTTCTAAAACAGTTCATAAACTAGTCCAATTCAAAAGAAAATAAAAGTTTGGAAAAATTTATGTGACATAAACTTGTCGAAAATCGGTGAAAATAGCTCAATTTTGAAGAAATTTGATGAAAATCGCTCAAAAATCGACCACCAAAAAGTTTAACTAGTCTGTTGATTTTCCATGGAAATTGATTGATTTTTTAATTTTTTTTTTCAAAATTCTGATTTTGAAACTATGATTTTGATTATTTTCGACCAATTTTCGGCTTGATATTTCCAATTTTTAAATTTCAAATTCCGAGTGATTTTCTCCAAATCGATAGTGCTAATCCTGTTCCTAGGTGAAGGCCTGAGGCAGCGCCACCCGTTTACTCCCTCCTCACTTGATCTTTGTCGTTGCCGGCTGGCACCGGATCTCCTCCCCTACATCTCCCCCTGCCAAGAGCCCCCATCCAACTCCACGCGCCACCACATCCAATGTCCTCCTCTGACTCTCCGCTACAGTGATCCGTTTGATAGACCCCAAGCTGGAATCGGGTTGAACTCAGTAGAAGTCATTGCAGAATTGGCCTATAGTTATGAAGATTTAAATTCTCCTATTATGCCAATATTTATCGGACTCACTCCGGGTCCTGACATTATTGGCCCATCTGGCGTGTTCTTTCCTTGGTTCTTGATCTCTTAGAGCATCTCCAATGATTACCTAAAATCCATTCCCAAAACGATTTTGGGCTTGATTACAAAAAAGTACTCCAACAGTTCCTCTTTCTAGCTCCTCAAATTTTGTACGCCCAAAACAGCACCCGACTCCTCATTTTTGTGCGCTCTGTCGCGCTCCCAATCAACATTATTTCGCACCAGGATGGCCCATGGACCAATTCAAAGGTGTTTTTGGGAGAAAATATAGGAACTGTTGGAGAACAAGGTATTTTGTAGACCCAAAATTTTTTGGGAAGGTCCCAATCTAAGAATATTGGGAGTCTAAATATTAGGAACTGTTGGAGATGCTCTTAATTTGGAAAAGGGTGAGCCTTTTTAGGGCATCCCAACTCCAATAAAAAAGTAACAAGTGTGACAAGCAAGGGAAGTAATCATGTGGATTGCCATGTATTGATGTGAATAGTGTATGACCGTATGGAAGCCGTCGTATGGTCCACTATTCTACGCAATTCTTCCGTAGTCCTCCATCTCCTCATTACCTTGATCCTTGGTGATCCTCACCTCATGTCTCGTGGCGAGTCCATAGGAATCGGTTTCTAAGCAAGCGAGGATTTAAGCAAGAGTGAGTACATACATACTCAAGAAGTATTGATAACAAAATGCATCATATGAATTTTTCCTCCAATTTTATCCAAAGTGCATCTATCTCAAATCCTTTTTAGAAAATAAGGTTTTATTAGGAAAGAGTGTGTTTTCGATTTTAATTATTGAAATTGCTACTAGCACTCATATATGAGACAAACATCGCTTCTAGCCTCTAATCCGGAGACAGGCATGAATTCATAATTTGACCTGCGTGAGGTTTGTACAACTTTTTATAGTGATCCTAACCTCTATTGAGACCTCGAGCGTTTATTACTATTCAAGCTTTAGATCTCCAACCCTTGCAATTGACAAGTTGTGGTGTTCTTCACTAACATTCCTTACCCACTCATAGCGTAGCGGTATTGTACACAAACTTCAATGCACATCAACGATACTCATCTCATGAAGTTTAAATATAGCACCGGAACCATCAATCGCAGTTGAGTCCCAAAATTGTGTTCCTCAAGCCTTCTAGCATCTTGTCTTCTCACTCTTAGGGTATGTTTGGGGGAGTTATAGCTTTTCTAAAAAGGTGCTTTTTGGCTTTCTGAACTGAAAAGCGGCTGTAGTTTTTTATAGGAGATAGTTTAATAAATAGCTAATTTTCCTCAGCAATAAGCTGCAAAAGCAGGTTAAACCCAGCTTTTAACTTTTGACTTTTGTTAGTTATATATAGCTTTTGACTTATATCAAAAGTTGCTTAAAAGCTGAGTTGTTTGGAGAGCTTACTGCCTTTTTAGAAAATGAAACTAGTTTTAAGCCCCCTCAAACAGAGCCTAGTTATCTACTCGTATCTAACATAGAGATCGTAACATCCTCATAGGACAATCTTTTCGATTATTTTTACATACTATGATTGATACGAAAATATGACTCATTGCTAGAGTGTAATGGTTTATCCTTATATTCTAGCCTATGTAGAGAGCCCGTCCGGCAATGCCCTTCTCAATGGCACCCTCTACCCACCTCATATATATACGTCAATGGCTCAATCATTGTACGAGTCATTCCAAACACATCAATAATCACTGTCTCGGCGGTTCAGCGATAAACCATCTTTTCCAACACCGTGGTTTTCTTAAAAGATCTTTTCAATGCATCGGTGATAGTACACATAACCAAAAACATTTAATTAAAATTATTCCAAAGATGTGCAAGAGATGCTTGCTTGAATTTTCATGAAAGTAGGTGTCCTCACATGGGTTCTGAAAGTTGTCTCTTACCCGGTTTGATTTACTTCCTGAAATCATGAAATACTATACTTTAGGTGGCTATTGAATTTTTATTTGTTTTATAGTGTCCAACCTTTTCTTTGATTGCTGTTAAATTTATACATGTATATTGTGTGGTTTAATCTACGTTATGTATTAAAATTTGGATCATGCTTTCACTCGAATAGATGTATTATTTTCCGACTTTGATCATTATGGTGGTTGCTAATATTAATTGTTTCTTTATTTATTATCTATTCATATTCATCCTCCTTTTATTTCTTAATATTATTAGGGTCATTTTTATTTTGTAGATTATTATTATTATTATTATTATTATTATTATTATTATTTTCTTTTGGGTTGCCTTTCTTTCTTCCCAAGAGACCAACAAAGCCATTCATCCTTATCCTCATTTCCCTTCTTCTCCCTCTCACCCATGCCCTCAGGCCGCCACATGTTCTCCTGTTGCTGGTTCCTTATGTCGACGTCTCTCTAGTCCTAGGCCTCCTTGCTCGCACCCTGCCTCCTCCTCTCATGCTCGGTCCTGGGCCTACTTGATCGCTGCTTGGCCTCCTCGCCCGAGGCACTGCTCCATGGGCCTTGGTGTCGACGACCCTACCACCCATGGCTGTCGGGCCCCAGCCATCGTCCTCGCCTGTGCCACTCCTTGCTCAGGCCGCATTGCCTCAAACCGTGTTGGCCTCTGCCTTATGGCGCCACTTTGGTGGCTGGGCTCACTCCCTTCCCCTTCTTCTTTTCATTTTTCATACTGCAATGCTTTTGATTTAATTTGTTTTATTATCTAAAATTGGTCTGGATTGTTCTCACTAGTTAACGATGATTTGTGGGTTGTTGCTCAGGTTTGGCGGTGCGGTGATGATAACTGTGACCTCTGTATATAGGGGTTGTCGGGCCGCACACATGGCGCCACCCCTGATTGTCATCCCCTGAGACCTATGGTAAACTCTGCACTATCTACTGTCTATTGTACTTCTTGATTATTGTAACCTATGTTACTAGTATTGGCCGTGGATGAACGTGATTTCCTGGAATGTGGAAATGGTGGGGATGGGATGATATTAGATGGTGAGGTCGATGGTGGGGTTGATAGCGATGTAGCCGTGCTCCTTGTTCATCCTTCTAGTCTCGTGGCTTGCACTTCCTCATGGCTTGTTCCTAGTTGCTTTGGTGGCTTAGCCTTGGCTTGTTGGCTGTGGTGGCCTTGCTCAGTCTCAGGGCTTCCTCCTGACTGGTTGCTTTGGTTGCTCCTTGTTCTAGGGGCTACTCGGCTGGAGCTTGGGGGTATCGGTGGCTTCTGGCTTTGGGATGGTTTGGATGTGTGTAGGGAATGAATGGGCTGGGGAGGCTGGTTCTGACTCCTATCCTTTTAACCACGCTTGGGCTTATCTTTTACTATAAGAGAATTTTGGTACTATTCACACATCGCTATGGTTACCTGTCAAAATAGGTTGTGTATTGTCTAATGATGAAACCCATTCTAGCGAGAGGTGCCGACTAACGCGGACAGTCTAGTATCTCAATGAGCGTTCACTACTGAGTCTAACAACACTAAATTTGTCCTTTAAATTTCTTCTTTTCTTTTGCTTTCATCTATATTTATGATAACTAACGATTTTAGGTGATTGAAGCTGAAGGTCTTCCTAAGTTTGGATTACAGGTCACTTATAGAATCTTGTATTTCTTTTTCTTGTAATTGATATTTGTATACACTTCTGATGTATGAATTTTGTGTGACATTCAGTTAATTAATGGAAATGTGGTCACTTTTGAATTCCTATTTTAATTAAGTGTGCCATTATTCAATTTATAATTTCTGTTATGTTGGCTAATCTTTTGAGTTGTTCCTGTTATAAAGAATTTACATCCCTATTGTGTAATAAGAGTATGTTAGAATACGATGGTCAGTCATATCATAACCATCCTTATAGGCGAAGGAATCCCAGGACAACCAGCCCTCCACGTGTTCCTCTAGGCATTTTCATTAAAACCCCTGTATTTCTTGATTACATGATAGGTCCTGAGATTACTGGATAGGTCCTCCGAAATTTTTGTGAGGGGAAGATTTTTTTCTAAATCGTGTTTAGGTCCCTGGTGTGCTGTTTTACGGAAAAAAAACTCCCGTTAAATTCAAATCGCGAACAAACCCTTTTCTAATTTTTCGGGATAGTGGACAGGTCTAAAAACGTAACAAATAGGTCCTTGCTCTTTACGTCTAGATCCTTTCTCCGTTTTCACCGGAAAAAATTGTTTTCATTAGCAGAAATATGTGTGCAGCTCTATCTCTAGGCTTTTTTCCCAATCCGAACGCGTAGAGTGTTAGACTTGACAAAATAAGGTTGTCATCTCTAATAATTTTTCACCCTTTTTCCTCTAGACTTTTTCCCACCTCAGTTTTTCAGCTCGATCTCCAATATTTTTCAAATAATTCGTCGAAAGAGATATTTCTGCGACTCTATCTCTCTATTTTTTTCCCCGTAACTCGGTTTCTAACATTTTCCGGAGTGGGAAATATGTGTACGTTTGTATCTTTATAGTTTTTTTTGCAATTCGATCTATAGTATTTTTCGAAGCATGTATTATTGATGGGTGAACATATAGAGTGTTAAATTCGGCAAAAGAAGATCCTTTCTCCATTTTTCCCACCTTATTACGTTTGTGTTTTGACGCAATCGCGGGCACGCGCGGCGTGTCACGCCGAAAACGCTTCTAGTATTCACTATGCAAGTGAAGCACCGCAAGAGTAGAAGGGGTTTGGTTTGGTTTCCCTTTCTTTTCATTTTGAGCTTTGTTGGTCTGGAATGTTTCTAGGTCAAATCAGGCAAGATTCGAGCATGTTGGTTGCTCAAATAAGACGACAAACACTTGAGTTGAAGAAGCATAGGTAACTTGCCCGATTTGTATTGTAGCTGCTGCTTAGTTAGAGCTAGCTATAAGAATTAACGCATGGCATCCTGCAACCTGGATAGTCCCTGAGGAGGAGGAGGAGGAGGAGGAGGAGGAGGATTAATAGCATGGCGTCGGCAGCGCAAAATAAGGTAGGTTAGGAGGGAGGTATCTGCGGTCGCCGGAGCCGGAGAGGGGAGGGGAGGGGAGGGGAATTGGTTGGTCTGTTGTTGAGGGGTGGGCCCACATGGCGGTGAGGAGGACGCGAAAGAAAACAAGCAACGGCTCTCGACGCCGTCGCATCCCTGGCCGGTTCGTCAAAGCTCCATCCATCCACCACACCAAAAATCCAATTCCAAATCCTCCTCCTCCTCCTCCGCTCCCCCAGCACAGCAGCCTCCGCTCCGCTCCGCTTGGCTTGGATTGGGGTTGCATTCCGATGAATCCCAATGGCGATCTGCTGTCGAGGTGCCCCAAGCACCCCTCCCAGCCCCCCTTCACCGGCTTCTGCTCCGCCTGCCTCCTCGAGAGGCTCTCCGCTGCAAGCCTCCCTTCCCCCTCCCCTTGCTCCGCACCCGCCCACGCCGCCGTATCAGAAATCACCCCCGAAACCCAAACCTGCACCCGCCTCGCAAATCCCAGGCCAACAAGAACCACCCTCCTCTACCTCTTCCACCTCGACGACATGGCCAATGGCAGCACCAGCGCCGCCGCCCACCAGCAGCGAGAGCTCTCCCAATCTCTTCCGTCCCAAGGAGATCCGCCCTTGCAGCGCAAGCGCTCCCTCCGCCAGCCCTGCGACTGGATCGTCTGCTGCGACGCCGCCAACGAATCCTGGGACGGCTCAGCTGGTGCTGCTCCTCAGCTGGTTCTTGACAGGAGGAGGAACAAGGCCTCACTCAGCAGCTGGAATCAGGTCTGGGAACCGCTCAGAGGCTTCGTCAACAAGCCTGCGCATATCCTCCTCAGGAGATCCTTGTCCGAGTCTTGGAGCATCAACGGGAGTCGTCCACCTGTGTCCTCTGCAGGGAGGATGGATTCTGAGATATCATCGTTGGCCGAAGATTCTGCAATCGACGCCGACGCCGGCCGCGACTCTCTCCTGAAGAGGCTCTACTGGCTCGGCCGCAGCCGCAGCCGCACCCAAGGGAGGCGCCTCAGCCTCTTTGCTACTACTACTACAACAAGACACCAACAACAATAGTCAGTCAGTCACTCCCTCCTCCCCTATCCTTCCTATCTACAAGCTCCACCAGACCACTACCACCTACTTACTCAACGATTGTTCCTCTGCAAACACCATGTCCTATCCTAATGGCGCGTAGATCCCCAGTCTTCATGCGTACATTGTGCAGAAGAGCTTCCCTTCCATGTCGTCGCAAGAATTTTTCAGGTTTACTGGCCTAGGTACATTGGTGCATCACACTGGTCTCATGATCCGTCGTCGTGTGTGATTTTCTGTTCCCTGTATTTATCCACAGTGCCTGAGCTACCACATATGACAACATGGCCACACAGCTTGCAGTCGACTCGAATCACTCACTAGTTATAAGGTACCTGGAAATTTTAAACTAGCATGTTCCTCGATAACTTGACACTGCTAATAATTTGTCTCATTCTTTCCACTATGTATGCTATAGAATAAATTGCTGATCTCAGATATCAAAATAGCAGATGAGAATAGCTGACCATGTTCATTCTTCTCCATGATGACTGATGAGTACACTTAATGCTAGCTAGCTGTGGTTGAAAAATACCAAGTGGTTCGAATTGATTCTTCCCTGCATGCAGTTGATTCTGAATGAAGTTTAGTTCCCAAGCTGCTGTGCATGTTATGTATTTGATTGAGCTTGTTTTTGTTTTTATTTGGGAACTTGATCTCATGGGCCATCTTGCCTTGGTAAAAATCATGAAGCTGGACAGTTGATCGTGGACTTTTGAGTTGTCGGCCTAATTTGCAACGTTTCAACTTGCAACTAGTAGTTGTTGCTTGGCTTCTTCGGTTTAGATGTTGTAATCTTGGCGGCTATGTTTACCTTGATGTCAACCACTGGTTAATTTGGATCCACTTTGGTTGGTTTTGAAATTGACGGTTTATCAATGCAACTTATAAACCTGTGTGTTTTGGAGCAATTCAGCATGCTTTGGTTTGATGGATTACTGAACCGATTAGTCCTTTTTTTATGCTTTATTTCGGCATGCATACATATAACATAGGTTTAAAATGCCTGTTTTTATTTGATTATGAGATTTTAAGTGAGTTTCGGTCGATATGCAATAGTATTTCGTTAGTATAGCTCATTGTTTTTGAGTTCTGATGGGAGGGAGTCGGCCCAGAGGTCGGCTAGCTAGTAAAGTAGTGTTTTAGTTCCACTAGGATGGGACGCGCGCTCCAGCTAGAAAAGTGAGATTACAGGAATACCATTCATTGTTTGGTGAACAAGACAAGCCCGGGAATAAGCCATGTATGAAGATGTTGCAGGAATAATGCAATGCAATACTACGCATACCTATGCGAAATTCGGTTGATCTAAACCCACAGCTAGCTATATAAATAAATAAATAAATAAAGGTTCGATGTCGAACCAAAAACACAAAGCTACATTGTACAAAAACGATACCAAGTGTCATAAGTTATATTGAAGTTTTCGCTTCAACATCTGAAATGCGATGTCACGATCTCACTTGATTTATCACGGATCAACACAAGCAGTATTCAATAACAGCAGTATTTGGGATACAAAATGGGACGGATTAGAGACATAGACTAGGAGAAGCAGTAGATGAGGAAGAAGCAGGGATTGGGAAATCAGAGACTTGAGTTTGGGGAAGAACACAGAAGAAAGAGGAGGCGTTGGAGCTAATTCTGATTTCTTCGATGCCCCTTCCGTTCAGCTCCTTAGCCCTTTTGTACTGCCTTTTGCTTCCAGCCGAATAGGCCGCGCATGAGCCCAGCTGAAGGCCTGTGTCCGTGACATTCCTCCCTCCTTGAATCGCGGCTTGTCCCCAAGCCGATGATAGCAAACCGTAGACTGCACATGTTGTCACCACCAGGGTCCCATGGCAATTGCAAGTACAGACCTCTGCTCTCACTTTCAGACCGGGTTGGTTCAGCACCCATGTCGCTCCTAGCTCCCACAACGTTCAGAGCGTTCTGTTTTGTGTCGGCTTCCTTGTCCAATGCTACAGTGAGAGGCTTCTCACCAATGGCAGAACCTCCTGTTGAGTTCTCCACAAGTGAAGCACTTGGTTCTTTGCACTGATCTTCAGCAGCAGGACTGAGAGCTAAAAATTCCACCAGGCCAGCAACTTCCTCTGGCTGACCGTGTCTCCCTAAGGGAATAGTTGTCAGAATTTTCTTCTCAAGCTCTTCTGCAAGTTCAGCAGTCATATCTGATGCAATAAACCCAGGGGCAATAGCATTCACATTAATATTTCTGCTTGCATATTCCCTGGCAACTGTTTTTGTGAACCCAATTACCCCAGCCTTGGCAGCACTGTAATTAGCTTGGCCAACATTACCAGTAAGACCAACAACTGATGCTACGTTGATAATTCTTCCCTTTTTCTTCTTCATCATTACTTTTGTGGCGGCCTGCGTACAAAGGAACACGCCTGTAAGATTCAGGTCAATTACATCTTGCCACTGTGATTTCTTCATTCTCATCAATAACGTGTCCCGCGTGATCCCTGCATTGTTTACCAGTACATCAATAGTTCCCCATGTATCAACAGCTGCTTTCATCATAGATTCGACATCAGCTTCTCTGGAAACATCTCCACCGAAGGTAATGGCCTGGCCTGGCCTCCAGATGCTTCAATCTCCTTGGAGACTTCTGCAGCCTCTTTTGAAGACCGGGCATAATTTACCAAAACCTTGCAGCCTGCTTTGCCAAGAGCTAATGCGGTGGCTTTGCCGATTCCCCTGGAAGCCCCTGTAACAACAACAACTGGAGCTTCCAACTTTGTAGCATCTTGTACTACTGCTTGCTCAACAGCCGCAACATGCGTTATTACAACATTGTTGCTATTACCTTGTCCCTTCTGATCATCCACACTTGTGGAAACTTCTTCCTCTGTGTGCTTCACAGCAGCAGCTTGCACTTCTTCCTTTGTGTGCTTCACAGCAGCAGCTTGCACTGTTCCATTTCTAAGCTCCCCTCCTTTCTTCGCTTCATCAGGTGATTTTTCTTTAACCTTAGTCACAACAGGAATGGTCCTTTGATTACCACCATTTTCAGTTGTGGTCTCCACCTCTTTCCTTTCCTCACTCTTCTCTTCCTTGCCACTCTTTACACCATTAGACTGCCCAACTCCAGATTCAGCATTCCAACTCTCCTTGATGCTCTGCCTTTTTGATTTTCCTTTTACATCATCAAATGTATCAAAATGCTTCTGATCTCCAGTCAAATGGACTCTCCGAAATGGAACCTTGAGAACATGACCAGATTCTTCGTGAACAATTTCACTGGATTCTTTGGTACTCCCTGGAAAGCATTCTTCAAATGATGGGAGTGGCATGAATTCTGGAGCTGTAGGATCAACTGTGTGCTTCTTTTGCCTTGGCTTTTCTAGCTCTGCTTTTGACTGTTCAGTCACTGAAGCTACCTTGGGCCTTGAACAAGTGAAACTAGCATTTCTGTTCTGCACATCTTGAGGACGCAAGACACCACTGATATCCAGCCAACAGCAGTTGTCGTAGATGCAACGGGCATGAAGGGCCTCTCGAGCTCGTGTCGCCTCATGGCATGACTGGAATAGGATGAGCACCTCCACGCTACCAGTCCTCCCGAGCACATACACCTTTTCAGCGCCAAATGCGTCAAAGACTTGGTGAAGCACCTCCTCAGTCACCGGATAGAGTACATGGCTCACCGTGACATGAAGAACATGGCTGGCGTTTGCCTCCTGGTGGCCTGACATTTCCTCAAACACTTGGTATCTGAGACTCTCGAGTTCCTCTTCGTGGGCGCATCCGGGCGATTCCTTCGGCCGTTCGCGCGTGTCACGAGCACCGAGCGAGCAAGTGCAGGGCAGCGACCGATGGTGATCTGCAACCGATCGGCGCTTCGGGCGCGCCGGAGCCAAGCGGTCTGGTGGCAGGCAGCTGGCTATGGGACGAGATGAGACGGCGAACGCAGGCTGAAGCAGAGGCGCGAGGCGGCGGCGACGTCTTCGAGCAGCGGATTCTCCGAGGTGGCAGCGACAATACCGTGAGCGCGGCGAAGGCGGCGAGCGGCTGCGCGCGGTGGCAGCGGCACGCGTATTAACCTTGACAATGGCGTCTGCGAATCGCGATCTGAAGCGAGTCTGGCCGGCGGCCGGGTGCGTCGAGGGTGGCTCTGAGAGGCGGTGAGGGCGACGCCACCGGAAAAGCAACACTTTCGGTATTGCGAGGCGAGCGACGATCCAGTAGCGATGGTCGGCGGAGGCGGTCGGTCGAATGAGAGTCCGAGTCTTGGAAGCCGGCGGACTGCGCGATGAAGATCGGCGGCGGCGGAACCCCAGGTGCGTAGCTCTGATACCAAATGTCACGATCTCACTTAATTTATCACGGATCAACACAAGCAGTATTCAATAACAGCAGTATTTGGGATACAAAATGGGACGGATTAGAGACATAGACTAGGAGAAGCAGTAGTTGAGGAAGAAGCAGAGATTGGGAAATCAGAGACTTGAGTTTGGGGAAGAACACAGAAGAAAGAGGAGGCGTTGGAGCTAATTCTGATTTCTTCGATGCCCCTTCCGTTCAGCTCCTTAGCCCTTTTGTACTGCCTTTTGCTTCCAGCCGAATGGGCCGTGCATGAGCCCAGCTGAAGGCCCGTGTCCGTGACATGCGAATAAGGAATTTTGAGTTGGCGATTGATGGTTAAAACTATTGATGGCGTTTTCAGACACCAAGCTTCTTGCGACGAATTTTGTTGCATGATTGTAACTAGGGCTATAAACGAGTCGAGCTCGAGCGCGTTTGGCCCTCTAGGCAGGCTCGAACTCAGCTCGACTAGGCTCGATAAGCTCGAGTAAGCTCGATTATTTTGTAACCTCGGTAGGCTCGGTAACAAGTTCGAGTAAGTTCGGTAACAAGCTTGAGAAAGCTCGACTTAAGGAAACTCGATCCAGGCTCGAGTAGGCTTACGAACCATTCGAGCTCGTTCGGTTAGGCTCGCGAGCTCGAGTTCGAGCTTGAGTTCGGCTCGTTCGGAGCTCGAGCTAAGCTCAAATCGAGCCTCTCACGAGCCGAGCTCGAGTAGCTTGCAAGTCTCGAGTTTTTTTTATAGCCCTAATTGTAACCCTGCATGATAAAGGGTGCTCCCCTCTTTAAAAAAAACAGTACTCCATTTAAATGACGCTGGAATCAAGCCCCCCCCCCCCACCCCACACACACACACTAAAAATGATGATCCATCAAAGTAAAATGTTCTCTGGCGAGGCCTTCGTCACGTTAAAGCCGGCCATCAAAATTATCTCCGGCGAAATCGTCTTTACCACTCCTCAAGCGACGAACACCACAACTGCTAGGATCAGTACTTACAATTAGTCCTGAAAGATCTCTGTGTAATTTTTGTTTATTTTCAGGACTGTTTTGTAATACTGGGTACTTTTTAATGTTTGTACTCTTAATATAAACAGGGGTACTTGTCCAAAAAAAAAAAACAAAGTAAAATGCGCTCTCTGCCTGATTTATTCGTCGGCTCTATGCACGTAGAGCAAAGAAGAAATTACTGTTATATTTTTTGACAAATGTTATACCTATTGATTATATATCCATCTTCCAACACGAATACTTCCATGTATTCAGCAAATTACAAGTCATTCTCCTTGTAATTGCATCCATGAACAAACAACAATCGCTATAAACACACAATAACAATCGGATCTGCAGAACAAACTTTTGAAGAACAAATTGTCTCATACTAACAGCATAGAGTGGTTCAATTAACAGCATCTGAAATGAACAAGATTATTCACTAAGTCAAAGTATCCCAAAACAAAAACCATTAGTAGCGCTGAAGCAAGAAACTACTGGAATCACCGCGATCTTTGGCCTTTTCCCGATACTATGCAATACGCCACAAGCTGGAACTATTCATTTGCACTCAACCTGATGGAGACCACTTTACAGATTCCATTTACAACAATTTGGCTTTGGCATTCAAATTCAACAATTCCATACAGAGAGAGAGAGAGAGAGAGAGCTTTCCAAAGCAATTCTGCAATACCATAAGAGAGAACACTCTAAATGGAATGAATGGAAGTCAAGTGGCCGAGGTGGGATGGGCAGATGCCGGTGCAATGGGCCGACATGGGCGGCGGCGGGAGCGCGCCTCATGTGGTGGTAGATGAGTGGAGTCTCGAAATCACGAGTACGAGGACGTCCATGACCGTCGCCGCCTAGCCACGTTGTAGCTCGCCCGGATCTGTGGAGCGATGTCGGGGCGATCTTGAAGACGCGAGTCTCTGAAGTCTCTGAAGCTGGGTGATCGCCAGGAAGAAGATGAAGTGGAAGTGGGCGGTCAGTTGGAGGGTGGTGATTGTTGCTCCGGGATCAAGTGAAGATCGGACGGCGTGGGGTACTAGTGTAGTTTATCAGAGCGGTAATATTTTGTCATCGAGTAAATCAATGTAATCGGGTAACTTCGTTGTCGGCGGGAGGTAATTATGCAGGTTGTATCCAGTGGATGGGGAAGTATATAAGCGTGCTTGTAAGGGATACCGATCATGTTGAATATGAAATAGAAACCACGACTTTCTTCCTCCCCAAGAACTCTTCCTTATCCTAGTGATCCAGATTGCGATGCTTCTCATGCGCCGGTAGGAAGAACGGCGCCACGGGACATCACAAATTGGTATCAGAGCAAGGTCCGATCCTCAGACTGGGTTGTAAAATCTCCAAACTCGGGTTGGAGGACTCGGGATTGAGCGATTAATCCTGAGAATCTCCGCAAAAACCTCGGTTACTGAGTTTGGTTGATCCGGTTCGAGTGATTCGGTTGGTTTGGCGACCCGGGCTTCGTGCGGAAGATCAACCACGGCGCCTCAAAAGCCTTCGGTGCAGACTCGATACGTCTTGGAAGCTATGGGAGAGGCATCAGGTCGTACTGAGGAGAAGTTGTCGTTGATTCAAGAGGGTTTGGATCGACTCTTCGTCCGGATGGATACGCTGGACGTCGCCCAACAGCAACTCCTGAGTCGATCGGAACTGACGGCCAAGGCGGTCGAGAGGGGGGGCGAAAGAACAGCAAATTCTTGCTTCGCAGTTGGAGGCGACGGTTCAGGCGGTGGCGCGATTGGAGGCTGGGAAGGCGGCGGAAGAGAATCGTAGGCGTAGTGGGGTAACACCCGAAATGGAGAAGGGAAAGGCATTATTCACTCCGGCTGCACCTGAGCGATGGGCGAGGGTTGATGAGGAATCAATCTCAATGGCGGGAATGGTGCATGCTAGGTGTTCGACGGGGGGAACGCATGAAGGAGTGATGGGAAATACACGGGGGGGTTTGCCCAAGATGAATTTTCCCATATTCAGTGGAGAAAATCCCAGGATCTGGAAGGATAAGTGCCATGAATATTTCCGGATTTTCAACATACCGGAAGCACTTTGGGTTTCTGCAGCTACGATGCACCTGGAAGGAAATGCAGCCCGATGGTGGCAGGTATATAAAATTCAGAATGCGCCTGGTTGTTGGGAACAATTCATCGATGCCCTAGAAGGCAAATTTGGGGCATATGATCACAAGAAATGGATGACCAAGCTGGTTGAGATGAAGCAGAGCGCAGACGCGGTGGCGAGTATACTACACACTTTGAAGAACTGAGATTCAATCTGGCCATGTACAATCCGTATTATGATGAGGAATTTTTTGTGTCTCTGTTTGTGAAAGGATTGAGGCCAGAATTACGTGGAATGGTTCAAGGTCAACTTCGGATCTGATTGTGGATAGAGTTGCTCTACTTGCTCAAGTCTGGCGCAGACGTCTTGGATAGAGGCAAGGGGTGGAAATATCGGACAAGTACTGGCAAAGAAGGTGGGGTGTCAGTAAAAATGACAGCGGCACCTGGAGAGAACAAGCTGGGACCAGGTGAACTATGGAAGGTGCGGCAGTTAAGAGATTACCGACGTTTGCATGGTTTATGTTACGGTGTGGTGAAAAGTATGATCATAATCATTCAATGCATTGTAAAAAAGTTTATATGCGCAAGTGCAAAGCGATAAGCGGAGAGGAGTCCAACGATGTCTTGTCGGATGAAGTCTTTGGACTGTTAGCGGAAAGCAGAACCGAGCAATGAAGAGTGTCAAGTATCCACGAATGCCATATCGAGCCGAGGTAGGAGACACACTTCGTTTTTGGCATTAGTCGGAATCAAGTGATGCTGTATCTCATTGGATTCGAAATGCGCATAGCTTCATTAATGTGGGTTTTTACATCGTATTGGGGCTGTTCGGAAGAAACAAGACCAATGCATTAAGGTGGCTAACGGTGAAATGTTGGAGTCACGAGTTGGATGCCCAGATGGAATGGTGGGTGCGAAGGCACTTTTAAATCCGACTTGAGAGTTTTGGAATTGGGTGCTTATGATGCCATACTTGGCATGGATTGGTTGAGACTCCATAGTCCCATGGTTTGTAATTGGCGTGATAAAGAAGTGGAGTTTACTTATCAAGGGAAATCGGTGAGGTTGAAGGGGTTACAACACACGAAATGAGCTTCGGAACTATTTCAATTGAAACAAAGATAGTAAGTTGAGTAAGGAAATGAGATCTGGGCTCTGGCCTTGTTGGAGGAAGTGGCCACAGCATATCAACCGCCGTTGCATATGAAGGTGGCCGAGGTGCTTCAGCAGTATGAAGATGTTTTTGCTGAACCTACCAGTTTACCCCCACACCGTGAGTATGATCATTTGATTCACTTAATTCCAGGAGCGTTGCCAGTGAACTCTCGACCTTATAGGTATTCTCCTCTTCATAAAAACGAGATTGAGAGACAGGTGACCACTATGTTAGAAGCAGGAATTATCACCAGGAGTGTGAGTCCTTTTGCTTCCCCTGTGCTATTGGTTCAGAAGAAAGATGGAGATTGGCGTTTTTGTGTTGACTATCGCCGATTGAATGATTTAACGGTCAAGAACAAATTTCCAATGCCGGTGATCGATGAGCTATTGGATGAGTTGGCTGGGACCGAATATTTCTCCAAGCTGGATTTGAGGGCGGGATATCATCAAATTCGTATGCGAGAGGAAGATGAGTACAAAACGGCGTTTAAAACCCACCACGGACACTACCAATTCAAGGTAATGCCTTTTGGTTTAACTAACGCACCGGCAACTTTTCAATGTGTGATGAATTCGGTGTTGGCACCCTATTTGAGGAAGTTCGTTTTGGTTTTCATCGACGACATACTTGTTTCTGATCGATTTTCATCACACTTAGATCATTTGCAAATAGTCTTTGGAGACATTGAGGAGCCATAAGTTCTTTGTGAAGAAAACCAAATGTGCTTTTGCCCAACAAAAATTGAGTATTTAGGCCATGTCATTTCACACCAAGGAGTAGCTTGATCCTCGAAAACTTCGAGCTATGGTGGGTGGCGAGCCAAAAATGATGGATGAACTTCGGGTTTCTTGGTTTAACCGGCTATTATAGAAAATTTGTGCGTCATTATGGTATAATTGCCAAACCATTGACTAATTTGCTTAAGAAGAAATCGTTCAAGTGGAATGATCGGGCCAGACGGCTTTTATTGGGTTGAAAAGCGCTATGTCTTCCATGCCGGGTTCTAAAATTACGATTTTGAATGCACTTTTGAGTGAAAGCGATGCATGTGACCTTTGGGGTGGGTGCGGTGTTGCTCCAAAATGGGCATCCTGTGGCTTATTTTAGTAAGGCCTTAAGCAAGAAACATCAAGGTTTTTCAATTTATGAGAAAGAGTTTTTAGCTCTTATGTTGGCTGTGGAAAAATGGCGTACATATTTGCAACGTTCCGAATTCATTATTAGGACGGATCACAAGAGTCTGTGCTATTTGGATGAACAACACCTTGATCAAAATGCGTAAGAAAGCCATGACCCGTTTGATGGGATTGCAATTTAAAATAGTGTATAAGAAAGGAAAGGAAAATATTGTGGCGGATGCTTTGTCGGGTAGGCGTTATATGGCTTTGCAAGCGATGGTCAAGTAACACCAAGGTGGGTTCGAGGAGGTTACCAATTCATACAAGATCTTGATGCTCTTGCTCGGCAAAGTTGGTGCGATTAGCATTGGTCGATCCGGATGAAGATGGTTTTGAACTCGCACTGTGGTCTAATTAGGTATAAAGGAAGATTTGGATTGGGGACAATCTTTGCTTTACAAGCGGCTGATTTACGTATTCACACTAGTTAGTTTGGTGGGCATTCGGCATCTGAGCCACTTACCAGCGGCTAAAAAGTTGTTCGATTGGAGTGGTATGAAACAAAGGGTGGGAGAGTTTGTCAAACAATGCAAAATATGTCGACAAGCCAAGGAGGAAAAGCATGCCAGCGGGTTTACTTCACCCTTTACCCATTCGAAAGCTTGGCAAGACGACGATGGATTTCGTGGAAGGATTGCCGATGTCGAGAAGGGTGTGGCGTTATTTTGGTTGTGGTGGACGGGTTCTCGAAGTATGCACACTTTATTGGCCTTACGTCATCCTTACACTAGCGCAGAAAGTAGCTCAAGTTTTCATTGACAATGTGGTGAAATTGCACAAAGGTGTCGAGGACTATTACTTGAATAGAGACCGAGTGTTCACAAGCAATTTTGGAAGGAACTGTTTAAAGCTCTTGGCACTCAATTACGGATGAGTCGCATATCACCCCCAAAGCAGACGGGCAAAGTGAAAGAGTTAATCAATGTCCGGAGATGTACCTCCGATGTGCGAGGCAAGATTTCCTAAGAAGTGGAAGATGTGGTTGCCTTTAGCGAGTTACGGTATAACACCGCCTACCATACATCTTTGGGAGTATCACCTTCGTATGCTATATGGGATGGAACCAAATTATGGTTTATTGCCTCGGGATTTTGATGATCGACCATTGTCTCGAGGGTGGGGTGTTGCAGGCGCGTCCAACATCCGCATTATCAAGACTCATTTGGGCGCACTCGAACCGGATCAAATTACAGGCCGATCGCAAAAGTGAAAGTGCATCTAGGCCCCTCAAAGAGTTTTGGTGATTTATGGCAACACAATTGCGTATACTAACGATGCATGTGAGATTCTATGCAGTGATCAAGAAGATATCATCGTTAGATTGGCGATTGGAGATCCCCACCATCTTTAAAATTTGAAAAGGCGGCATCAAGACTTTAGTTGAAATCTTTTATTTTATTGAGTCTAAGGATAGCCGTACTATTAAGGGGGATACGACGGAAAATCGCTTCTAGGATATGCTTGTGCTCATAGGATGAAAATTGCATCTCAAAAGAATTTTAAAACAATGCATTTCCTATCTAAGGGTACTCCTGGCCGAGGAGGTAAGTCCGGAGTATCCGGACATTTAGTCCGACACTCAGGGAAAATGTCCTGAGTATCGAGGATTAAATCCGATACTCGAGCCGGGTCCTCGGTTGGTCCTTCTCGAAAGTCCGAGTATCCTGACATTTAGTCCGACACTCCGGGAAATTGTCCTGAGTATCCGAAGATAATGTCCGACACCCGATCAGGCGTTAGAGCACCAGAATCTTGATTTTGGGAGAGCTATTTAAGCCCTCACTCCAAATCTAACCGCTGCCCACTTCATTCATTGTCAGATTCAATTCCCAAGCTCACTCTCTCACTCTCTCAAGCCCTAGCTTCTTTCTCCCACTTAAATCTTCGATTTGATTTGCATCTTTGGGGAGAAAGAAGGGGATTCAAGTGCTTTGAGCTTGCTTGTTTGATTCTTGAGCACAAGTTTCATCCTCCAAGTTGATTTAGCGGCGTATTTATTACTCTTGGAGTTTGAAGGGCTCCTAGACGGCAAGGAGTCACCGGGAGCCTCCAAGTCTTCGTGTGGAGAGCCCCGGTTGTTTGTGAAGGCTAGTCTCGCCTCCGAAAGGAAAGAGGCAAGAAGTGAAGACCGGCGAGTGCTTTGTGCAACACCGGGAGGAAAGGGGTCAAGAGGGACCCGGGCTTTGTGCCTCCTCAACGGAGACGTAGGATTCCCTTCAAGAATCCGAACTTCGGTAACAAATTCGTTGTCTTTGTGTTCTTCACTTGCTTGTGCTAGGGTTTGTAGTTCTTGGAACTTGTGGTGCCCCGATCTACTTTATCTCGTGGGTTGGCTTTAGATCTATATTTTTCTAAGGTACCGAGATCATTTAGAACCTTGTATTCACTAGATTGTTGAAAATTTGCAAGGATTTAAAATTTCATTTCGAGGTCACTGTTCGACACTCCTGACTATCCGACATTAAGTCCGGACACTCGGATTTTGGCCCCGGTGATTTTATTTAATTGCAAATTTTAATTACGCCTATTCACCCCCCTCTAGGCGATATATCGGTCCTTTCAATTGGTATCGAGCCATATCTCCTTAGTTTGGCTTAACCGCTTGGAGAATCAATATGTCGCAAACAAGGAGGTCAGTCGAAGAGCTTTGGAAGAAAGTCAAAGGGTAGACATTCTACTCAAGATGCTATGAATGCGGTGAAACCGCCACTTCATTGCCGAGTGTCCGCACAAGGAAAGCAAAGATGAGAAGCCTCACAAGAAAGACAAATATCGAGGCAAAGACAAAGAAAAGAGCAAGAAATTCAAGCACTACAAGCACAAAGGTCAAGCGATATTGGAGAAGAGGGATTCAAACTCCGATTCCGACTCAAGCTCCGAAGTCCGACGAGGAAGGAGGAATTGCTCTCCGCCGCCATCGCCGTGCCTACCACTCAACAACGTCGAAGAGCCTCTTCGACAACTTGAGCGATGACGACGATAACACTCCTATGTGCCTTATGGCAAAAGGGCATAAGGTATCATCAAAAGACTCTACTCCTCCATTGCTAATGAATGTTTAGATGAGCACGATAGCGATAGTGATGATGATGATGTTAACACCGTGGCTTAAGTCTATGAAGAATTTTGACATTCATAAATTAAACCTCGCTTTTAAAAAATATTGAAAAGTTGGAGGAAGTTGTAGAACAAAAGGAAGCTACTCTTGAAGCTCAAGAGGATTTGCTCATCCTCGAAAAAGAGAAAACCATGAGCTAGAGAAGAGCTTGTCTTTTGAAAAAGAGAAAATGAGAAATTAGTTGAGAACTCAAAATTAATCAAATCCGAGGTGATTAGTCTCGAGATCACCAACGCTTCACTCAAGAGGAACTTGCTAAGGCAAAGGATGCTTGCAAGGCTCTTGAGTTGAAGCTTGTTGATCTCAAGAATAGCCCTCCGATTACCTCAACTATTAACTCCAATTCTTCATTACCTTCAACGAGCAATGGATGCGCTAGGTGCTATAATGTCAATATTGATGTTTGTACCACTAACCTTGAGACTTTGCAAGTACTTGCTAATGAAAATGAGAAGCTCAAGGAATGCTCAAGATGGACTACAAAAGTCCTATAAGGCTAGCAAGGGACTAGAGGAGTTCCTCGGTAAGCGCAAAGGTAACCCCATGAAGCATGGGCTTGGTTATGTCCCTCCCAAGGGCAAAGGAAACCACATTGTGATTGCACCTTTGAACAAGCCCATTCACTTCGTAAAGGGGGAAGCAAACTCTAAATATAAGACTCAATCCACTTTCTTTGCTTCATATGTGCTTAAGAGGACTAGCCTCGGTAGAGTAGTTGCTCATCATATTGGGGGTAAGCCCAAGAATGCTTCTAGTGTGCGATCTATTTGGGTCCCCAAATCACTTGTCACTAACATGCGCGGACCTAAACAAGTTTGGGTACCAAAGAGCAAAAACTAAATTTCATTTTGTAGGCCTATATCTCCGGTGGAACAAGTTGGATCTTGATAGCGGATGTACGATCATATGACCGGAGAAAGGGCAATGTTCACAAGATTTGGAAGCCAATGGATCAAATAGTGAAAGCATCATTTTTGGCGATAACGAAAAGGTGAAGTGGTAGGTTTAGGTAAGATCTTGATTACCAATGATTTCCATATAAATAATGTTTTGCTTGTTGAATCTCTAAGCTACAATTTATTGTCCGTTGCACAATTATGTGAAGCGGCTATAATTGTGTGTTTAGTGAGAAAGGTGTGGATGTCATTAAGAGGGTTGATGGTTCAAGAGTCGTTATGGTCGCTAAAGGGTAATCTCTATCTTATAGATTTCTACCGATAGAGTTAACCTTGAAACATGTCTTATGGCTAAATCTAGCATGGGTTGGCTTTGGCATTGCGGCTTGCCCATGTTGGTATGAGGAACCTTCACAAACTCCTTAAGGGCAACCACATTCTTGGACTAACCAACGTTGTCTTTGAGAAAGACAGGTATGTAGCGCATGTCAAGCCGGGAAGCAAGTCTGAGCATCTCACCCCGCTAAGAATGTGATGACCACCTCGAGGCCATTGGAGATGCTACACATGGACTTGTTCGCCCGACGCCTACATAAGCATCGGAGGAAACAAGTATGGTCTAGTAATTGTTGATGATTTTCTCGCTTCACTTGGGTATTTTTCCCGCATGATAAAAGCGAAGCCCAAGGAAGCTTGAAGAAATTCATGAGACGAGCTCAAAATGAGTTCGACGTGAAGATCAAGAAAATTGAGAGCGACAACGCACCAATTCAAGAATACCGTGTGGAAGAGTTTCTCGATGAAGAAGGCATCAAGCATGAGTTCTCGGCCCCTATTCTCCCCAATGTAATGGGGTAGCCGAGAGGAAGAATCGAACCTCATCGAGATGGCGCGCACAATGCTCGACGAGTATAAAGTCTCCGACATATTTTGGGCGGAGGTCATCAACACGCGTGCCACTACTCCAACCGCTATATCTTCACAAGTTATTAAAGAAGACGGCGACGAGCTACTCACCCGCAAGAAACCCAACGATCCTACTTCGAGTCTTCGAAGCAAATGTTACATCCTCAACAAGAAAGCTAAGTCATCTAAATTTGCTCCTAAAGTAGATGAAGGATTTTTACTTGGTTATGGATCGAATGCTTACGCATATCGGGTTTTCAATAACACCACCGTGTAGTTGAAATCTCGCGTGATTTAACATTTGATGAAACTAACGGTTCTCAAGTAGAACAAGTTAATTGTGATGAAATTGACAGGAAGAACCTCCATGTGAAGCTATCAAGAAATTGGCCATTGGGGAGGTAAAACGTGGAGCAGATGCAATCCCGAGCACCTCAACCCGGAGTGTCCGGGAAAATGTCCGGAGTATCCGGACAAAATCTCCGGAGTGTCCGGACTTAACCCCGGACATTCCGGACATCTGTGCTCCAAATGTTGATCCTCCCTCATCCATTCAAGCTCAAGATGGTTCCAACACTTCTCAAGACGACGGAGGTCCTATTCAACGTATAAATGCATCAACCCCTCATCCGAGAGTTCATCAAAGCATACAACGTGATCACCCGGCCGACAACATTCTTGGAGACATTAACAAGGGAGTATCCACTAGATCTCGACTTGCAAATTTTTGTGAATTTTACTCTTTTGTGTCTTCTCTTGAACCTCTCAAGGTAGAAGAAGCTCTCCAAGATCCGGATTGGGTGATGGCTATGCAAGAGGAGTTGAACAATTTCGAGAGGAACCAAGTGTGGAAGCTTGTCGAAAGGCCCAAACAAAATGTTATCGGAACCAAATGGGTATTTTGGAACAAGCAAGACGAGAACGGAATAGTGACTAGAAACAAAGCACGGTTAGTTGCTCAAGGCTTCACGCAAGTCGAAGGTTTGGATTTCGATGAAACATACGCTCCCGTAGCTAGGCTTGAATCTATTAGAATATTACTTGCCTTTGCTACTCACCATGATTTCAAGTTATATCAAATGGACGTGAAGAGCGCCTTCTTGAATGGACCACTCTCAAATGGTCTACGTTGAGCAACCACCCGGCCAAGACCAACCATCCTGACCACGATACTTCTTACATAAGGCTCTCTATGGGCTTAAGCAAGCCGAGAGCGTGGTTCGAGTGTTCGCGATTTCCTTCTCGGTCAAGGTTTTGTAGTCGGAAAGGTCGATTCTACTTTTTTACTAAAAACATTGATAATGACTTGTTTGTTTGTCAAATTTATGTTGATGACATTATATTTGGGTCTACTAATGAACGCTTGTGCAAGGATTTTAGTAGAATCATGACTAAAAGGTTTGAGATGTCCATGATGGGCGAGTTAAAGTTCTTCCTCGATTTCAAGTCAAACAACTCAAGGAAGGAACTTTTATATGCCAAACAAAGTACATCAAGGACATGCTCAAGAAGTTCGGCATGGAGAACGCCAAGCCAATCAAGACGCCGATGCAAGCCAACGGCATCTAGACCTCGACAAAGAAGGTAAACCGTCATCCAAAAGGTATATCGCTCGATGATCGGCTCTTTACTCTATCTTTGTGCATCTAGGCCCGATATCATGCTTAGTGTGTGCATGTGTGCACGCTTTTAAGCCGCTCCAAAAGAGTGCCACATGGTGGCGTGAAGAGAATCTTGAGGTATTTAGTGCACTCCTCATTTCGGCTTTGGTATCCTAAAGGTTCATCATTTGAGTTAGTCGGCTATTCCGATCACGGATTATGCCGATGTAAGGTGGATAGGAAGAGTACCTCGGGTACTTGTCGGCCTAGGTAGATCCCTTGTTTCTTGGTCTTCCAAGAAGCAAAATTTCAGAGTCTCTATCCACACCGGTTTAATATATAGCACGGAGTTGTTGTGCGAATTGCTTTGGATGAGACAAACTCTAAATGATTATGGCTCAACCTATAACCGTGTGCCACTTTTGTGTGACAATGAGAGCGCCATAAAATTGCCAACAACCCCGCCCAACATTCCCTGCATAAAGCATATTGATATCCGCCATCATTTCCTAAGAGACCATTCCACAAAAGGCGATATCGATATCCAACATGTGAGCACAAATGACCAATTAGCCGATATATTTACTAAACCGCTTGACGAGAAGAGATTTTGTGAATTGAGAAGTGGGCTAAATATTCTTGATTCTCGCAACTTGGCTTGAGAAGTGCATGCCTTTGATTGATGCTTGAAAATGTTTTAGAAAAATTTATTTGGTCTTTTTCTTTTATCTTTTTCGTGTTCTTCGAAATCTTTGATCTTCGGATCGTGCCCAATGACATGTGACTATGGATTGTCTGATTTTGTGTTCGCTAGTCACAGTGTGCAAAGGCCTCTCCTAGGTTTTCTTTTCTCAATTCTTCGAGTCAATCATCCCTTTCAAATCCTTGTAATTCCTATTTGAATCCCGAGCTGTCAGCCCGGACAGTCCGGACTAATTGTCCGGAGTATCCGGACAAATTGTCCGGAGTGTCCGGACTAAATGTCCGGAGTATCCGACCGTGATGGCTAATGGGTATTTAAGACTGCAAGAGGCACCTTTTCCTCTTCTCTCATTTGTTTCAACCGTGATCCACCTCAAACCTTCGCCCTAGCTAGCCGCCTCCTGCTCTCCTCCAACTCCGCGTGTTCTCACCCTCCTGAGCCTCCGGATCATCCTTGGAGGGCTTGGGGAAGGATCTCCTCGGCATTTCTTCGCTTTTTGTGGTTCTTCGTTGTGGTATGACATCTTTTGCCCTAATCTTCGTTTGAGTCTTGAAATACCTAGGGTTAGGGCTCCTCTGTTAGAGTACATTCACCTCCTTGATTAATCCCTAGAATGTGCTCTTCAAATCCCACATTGTTTGCAATTTAGGGTTTTGGGTTCAATCGTCCAACCCGAGTCTCCGGATAAATTATCCGAGTATCCGGACAAAACCTCCTGACTCCGACTAAATCCCTGAGTATCCGGAGTAATCGTCGACAATCCGGACAAAATGTCCTGAGTATCCGAGTTGTACCTCTCGCCCAAAAATATAAATTGTGAAATCTGCTTTAGGCAACTCTTTTTCACTCCAATCTTTGTTCCTCTAGATGTCTTCTTCCCAAGGAGGTTCTGTGCTGGAAGCGCCAGGGCTGATTCACCTCCTTCCTCCCTTCCCAGCTCCCAAAAGGAAAAGGCTAGGAGTGAAGAAAATTCCCAAGGCCGTCGAACCTCCTTACCGCCTCCTCCGCCGCTCCGCCTCCCGCTCAAAGTCACCTCAAGAAAATCTCGCCAAGAGCATCCCACGGATGAACATGCTAGGCGTCGTGAGCGTAAAAAGAAGCACTTTCAAGAGTCAGTGGCGATTGGTCCACTTGAGAAGCTTCACCAAGGAGATATCCAGCGATGATGCCCTCACGTGTGGTTGACTATCGCGTTGGTTCCGGGAAGGGCAAAGCGATTGTCGCGCAGAGGAACAAGGATCCACTTGAGTTCCATCAGGACCAGTATGTTGACAAGAGATTCTCAAATAGATTCCACTCAGATTATTATGAGACAGTTCTTCTGCCTATGGAGCGTCCGGTGATGAAGATGAAGCGAGTGGACTGGATCTATATGTCTGAGGCTCAAAATCCCATCTTCGACGAGGTCATCGAGATTTGTGAGCGCATAAGGTGAAGGACATTATGAGCTTTATGCATTCTTGGAATGATGAGGTAATCATGCAATTTTATGCCACTCTATTTTGATAAAAAGCAAGATGCAATTTGGTGGATGACCGATAAAGGCGTGGTACGTGGTGACCAAGAGGACCTTTGCTAGAGTGTTGCATCCGCGGTCACCGATGGGGATGCCAAGTCGCATGATAAGAAGGTCATGGCTCTGAGCAATTTGGAGATTTATATGACTCGCCTCAAAGATGTTGTGATGGGGACTATCAAGGGTCCAAGCTCTGCATCACTGTTCTTCTTCTGTTGCTTGGTCACTCTTTGGCCCAAGGAGGAGATGCGCCAACCATCGCCTTATGTTAGAAATTTGCTATTCCATTTGGTTGAGCGCACTCATGGATTTGACGTGGTTGATTTCATCTCGGAGGCCATCCGCTACAATTCTTTGAGCAACTCCAAAGAATCATGGATATGCGCCGCTTATTATGGCTGTGATTGAGCACGCCACGGGCTTGATTTCGTGAAGGATGTGGAGCATGTGCCATACAAGGTCCGTCCTCGATCCGCCTCCTCGCAGCTCCTCAGGACAAGCGCCCCAGTGGTCGCCCTCCTATCACTGTGTCTTTTGTCTGCCTCAAGCCTCCAGCCTCCCCCGCATTCCTCCTCCAGCCCGACCGCCCAGCTCCCACGGAGAAGGTTCTCTCGACTAGCCGCGACACCATCAAGAGGATGCTCAAGTGCTGCTTTGCTTATGCCAGATGTGTCTCAACAAGTCAAGGAGACCCGCTGTGAGCTTCGTGAGCACCGCCATGAAGTTCGCGGCCTACCGCCAAAGCGGTGAGGATCTTCCACCAAGAGCGAGTCCGAGGAGTCGGTTCCACGATCTGCAGTGATTCCGCCATCCCGGCTCTTCGATCTTCCAACTCCTGCACCTCGGTAACGCCAAGGCAGCAAATGACAACGACAAATGAGGAGGAGGACTACGAGCCTTCCGGCGACGATGAGTGATTCCTTGCGTAGACTCTTCCTTTTTGGTGTCTTGATGCCAAAGGGGGAGAGAGCTAGAGTGTTATTTCGTTGCAATGCTTGGTTTACTTTGTTTAATTATCGTTTCGTTGAACTTGTGCTTTTGGTTGTGTTCGTGAACTTATGTTGGATGTCGAACTTATGTCGAACTATTTGCTTAATATCAATTTCCGTTATGCATTTGTGTGATATCATGTCATATCTATTTGCGCAAATTATCTACTCTATATCATGTTACATTCTCCAGAATGAAATCATTTAGGGGGAGCTTTTGAAAAATTTTCCCGTAAATATGTGCATTTGATATTCATCTCAAAACTTCTCTAATGCACGTATTTAGGGGGAGCTCCTCCCTCCAAGTATTTGGCCTTCCAAATACTATATCATTTCAAATTTTTATCTAAATCCAATTGTGTTGTCATCAATTCACCAAAAAGGGGGAGATTGAAAGTGCATCTAGGCCCCTCAAAGAGTTTTGGTGATTTATGGCAACACAATTATGATACTAACGATGCATGTGAGATTCTATGCAAGGATCAAGAAGATATCATCGTTAGATTGGCGATTGGAGATCCCCACCATCTTTAAAATTTGAAAAGGCGGCATCAAGATTTTAGTTGAAATCTTTTATTTTATTGAGTCTAAGGATAGCCGTACTATTAAGGGGGATACGACGGAAAATCGCTTCTAGGATATGCTTGTGCTCATAGGATGAAAATTGCATCTCAAAAGAATTTTAAAACAATGCATTTCCTATCTAAGGGTACTCCTGGCCGAGGAGGTAAGTCCGGAGTATCCGGACATTTAGTCCGGACACTCCGGGGAAAATGTCCGGAGTATCCGGGGATTAAATCCGGATACTCGAGCCGGGGTCCCTGCTGGTCCTTCTTCGAAAGTCCGAGTATCCGGATTTTAGTCCGACACTCGGGAAATTGTCCGAGTATCCGAAGATAATGTCCGGACAATCCGGATCAGCGCAGTGAGAGCACTTTGAATCTGCTGGATTTTGGGAGAGCTATTTAAGCCCTCACTCCAAATCTAACTGCTGCCCACTTCATTCATTGTCATTCAATTCCCAAGCTCACTCTCTCACTCTCTCAAGTTCTAGCTTCTTTCTCCCACTTAAATCTTCGATTTGATTTGCATCTTTGGGGAGAAAGAAGGGGATTCAAGTGCTTTGAGCTTGCTTGTTTGATTCTTGAGCACAAGTTTCATCCTCCAAGTTGATTTAGCGGCGATTATTACTCTTGGAGTTTGAAGGGCTCCTAGACGGCAGGAGTCACCGGAGCCTCCAAGTCTTCGTGTGGAGAGCCCCTGTTGTTTGTGAAGGCTAGTCTCGCCTCCGAAAGGAAAGAGGCAAGAAGTGAAGACCATGAGTGCTTTGTGCAACACCGGGAGGAAAGGGGTCAAGAGGGACCCGGGCTTTGTGCCTCCTCAACGGAGACGTAGGATTCCCTTCAAGAATCCGAACTTCGGTAACAAATTCGTTGTCTTTGTGTTCTTCACTTGCTTGTGCTAGGGTTTGTAGTTCTTGGAACTTGTGGTGCCCCGATCTACTTTATCTCAGTGGTTGGCTTTAGATCTATATTTTTCTAAGGTACCTGAGATCATTTAGAACCTTTGTATTCAGCTAGATTGTTGAAAATTTGCAAGGATTTAAAATTCTCATTTCGAGGTCACCGTCCTGGACACTCCGACATTTACTCTGGACTATCCTGACATTAACTCCGGACTATCCGGACATTAAGTCCGGACACTCGGATTTTGGCCCTCGGGTGATTTTATTTAATTGCAAATTTTAATTACGCCTATTCACCCCCTCTAGGCGGCTATATATCGGTCCTTTCAAAAAGGATGGAGAGAGTTTTTGCAAAGGGGAGCAATTTACATTAAAACTTCACCCTATGCTCAAGATTCGTGGTGAACCGTCCTTATCCAAAGTCAGTCTTATAAATATTTTGGCCCTTATCAAGTAATGGAGAATGTTGGACCAAGGGCGATCGCTTGAATCTTCCGCTGGACAGCCATGTACATCCTGTGTTTCATGTGTCCCAGCTTGAAGCCTTTCATCGCTGATTATTCGCGGTGTTTTCAGATTTACCCAAAATTGCTGAGTTGGACACAAAGAAAGACAGAGCCGAGCAAATTCTCGAAAGACTACCGGTGAAACAAGGCAATACGGCTATTACATGTGGCTTGATCAAGTGGACAGCATTCCGATCGAGGCGGCTACCGGAGAATCTTCAAGTCGTCATGCACTGTTTTCAGAGCACTTGGCAGGGCAAGCAAGTTCGAAGGGCGGGCGAATGTCGGGGACGATATCAAGACAGAGTCTCAAGTCTCTGGCCGGGTGATCGCCAGAAGAAGATGAAGTGGAAGTGGGCGGTCGGTTGGAGGGTGGTGATTGTTGCTCCGGATCAAGTGAAGATCGGACGGCGTGGGGTATTAGTGTAGTTTATCAGAAGCGTAATATTTTGTCATCGAGTAAATCAATGTAATCGGGTAACTCGTTGTCGAGGCGGGAGGTAATTGTCCAGGTTGTATCCAGCTGGATGGGAAGTATATAAGCGTGCTTGTAAGGGATACCGATCATGTTGAATATGAAATAGAAACACGCCTTTCTTCCTCCCCAAGAACTCTTCCTTACCCTAGTGATCCAGATTATGATGCTTCTCACGCCACGGTAGGAAGAACGGCGCCACGGGACATCACAAGCAGCTCCACGACGACGGCTCGGATAGAGGCGGTGCCACCAAGGAGAAGGTGCATAAGGGGCGGGTGGGGCGGCGCCGCAAGGAGGATCTCAAGGGGGCCTAGGGGCTTCAAGGCGCAAGTTTACAGTGCTCTAGAGATTGAGGGTGATACCAACGAGGCCCCGCCGCGGAGTTAATCGGAGCTCAGACGCAGCACCGCCAACTTGCACGAAGAGAGGATGGCCGGTTGACAGGAGCAAAAGGGTGAAATGACCTACGGTTTGCCTTAGGCAGCTCCAAGTGATTCCCTATCTCGGTCCTTATCTTAAAAAGGATTCCAGAATAATGTGACCATACAACGTGTAAAATTTAAAAACTTTGGTCATATTTTCGGTTTTCGTATTTTTTTAAAAAAATGGGTCCTGGTCGTTACGATCTGTCGGTGAATATACGAGCTGCTATAAATCTTCGACGGATCTGTGTTTTTTTTAGAAAACCGTGGTTAGGACTCGTTGGTGAATCTATAGGTTGCTATAAACCTTCGATGAATCTGTGTTTTTTTAAAACTACGCTGCGTCGCGTACGACGATGCAACGCGTAAAATTTGATTGTATTTTTGGTTTTCATATTTTTTTAAAAAATGGGTCGTTAGGACCTGTCGGCGAATCTACGGGCTGCTATAAATTTTCGACAAATCTGTATTTTTTTGAGAAAAGCGCGGTTAGGACCTATCGACGAATCTATGGGCTGCTATAAACCTTCTATGAATCTGTGTGTTTTTTTTAAATGGCGGTTATGACCCGTCAGCGCACCTATGAGCTGCTATAAATCTTCGACGAATCTGTGTTTTTTAAGAAAACCGCGGCCGCTTTTCTTTTATATATTTTCGGTTTTTGTATTTTTTTAAATAAAGGCCGCTAGGCCCCATCGGCGAATTCGTGGGTCGCTATAAACCTTCAATGAATCTGTGTTTTTTCTTGTTGAGACGTATTTTTGCTTTTTAGTCCGTTTCTCTAAAAACTGCTAACAGGAGCCAAACGTAAACCGTAGAGGAATATAAAGTAACATATTTTTTTCGGGATCCGTTTCGCTAAAAACAACCAGAAGGACTTAAATGTAAACCACGGAGGGACCTAAACGCAATTTTCATATTTTTTAGGTCTATTTTATTAAAAAACCGTTGAAAGGACCTAAATGCAATTTATATTTTTTTAAGGGCCTATTCGCAAGGGAGGTGACATGGCACGGCTCAATGACTGGCAATCTCTAGCACTTTAATATATAGTACTAGGAAATTTTCATAGCATGAACACGCCAAGGTGTTCGTTCAAGAAAAATGTTTTTTTCTACGGCGCGCTTAATTTTCTAAATCGTCGAAATAATGAGCTAAACGGGGAAAAATAGAGATAGAGTTGTAGAAATATCTCTTTCGATTTAATTATTTGGAAAATATTGGAGACCGAAATGGAAAACCGTATGGGGAAAAGTCTAGAGGAAAAGGACGAAAAATTATTAGAGATATCAACCTTCTTTTTGTCGAGTTTAATACTCTCTGGCTGTCACGAGTAATAATACATGTTTTAAAAATATTAAAAATCATGGCGAACACGCCACAGTGTCGCTTTTTCCGTGAAAAAATTTATTTTTTCTACGCGCTTTTATTTCTTGAATCGTCGAAATGGGGAAAAATAGAGAGATAGAGTTGTAGAAATATCTCTTTCGATGAATTATTTGAAAATATTGGAGGTCATACTGAAAACCGCGACGAGAAAAAGTCTAGAGGAAAAGGGTGAAAAATTATTAGAGATGATAACCTTCTTTTGTCGAGCTTAACACTCTATGCGTCATGAGTAATAATACATGTTTTAAAAAATATTAGAGATCGACGCGTTCGCGGAGCATAATACATGTTTTAAAAAATATCAGAGATTGAGATGGGAAAAAAGTTTAGAGATAGAGCTGCACAAATATTTCTGGCGACAAAAACTTTTTTTTGGGAAAACGGAGAAAGGACATGTTTTAAAAAATATTAGAGACTCGCGGCGTAACACGCCACGCGTGTCGCTTTTTTCAGAGGGATTTTTTTTTTTACGCGCTTTTATTTTTAAATCGTCAAATAATGAGCTAAACGGCGAAAAAAGTAGAGGATAGAGTCAGAGAAATATCTCTTTCATTTAATTATTTGAAAAATATTGAGACCGAGCTAGAAAACCGAGGTGGGGAAAAAGTCTAGAGGAAAAAGGCGAAAAATTATTGGAGATGACAACCTTCTTTTGTCGAGCTTAACACCCTACGCGTTCACGGAGTAATAATATATGTTTTAAAAAATATCAAAGATCGAGATGGGAAATCGAGGTGGGAAAAAAGTCTAGAGATAGAGCTGTATATATATTTCTAGTGACAAAAACATTTTTTCCCGAGAAAACGGAGAAATGACCTAGACGTAAAGAGCAAGGATTTGAATGTTACGCTTTTGGACACCTTTAAAGGTGGTTTGGAGCGGTTGTTCATTTTTTTAAGATGAAGGAAGATTTTATTAATTTCAAGAACATTACATCAAAATGATACAAGTCCTTAAAATTTTTTCCTACCGCTAACAAGAAGCACACACTTTTAAACAAAACAAAAAGAAAAAAGAGAAGCCTTGATTACTACTACCGATCGCAGAGTTCTCCTCTTTTCATTGAATTGCTTAGCGAAAACATCATCGAAATCTTCTTCGTAAGCAATCCGCAATTTCTAGATTTCCAACATTCGGCGCCACAATCCGCACCTGGATTTCCAACGCTCGACTCCACCACCAAGAACACCGCGGCTATTTGAATCATTGCGCCCAAAATCTTGAACGCGATCACGACTCAGACGTCCATGACCACCAACTTGAAATCTTAGGGGACGAAGACCACCACGAGCGAGACGGTGGACCACCATAGTCTGCGACCATTAAATCGATCGCCACCAAAGCAATTGCGCGTTCGCCCGCCATGATCGCTTTAAATTGATTCTAAAGCATCACACCCAATATCCTCGCGATCCGGTTGCACATTGCCGAGATTGGACTCAGAACAAAGCCAAGATTGCAAGAAGAGGATCGAATGAGCACGACCGCCATGACGCGCCTCATCCAGATCCTTCCCTCTCCCCAATTGAAGAAACCAAACGATCTTGCCCGATCCGCACAACCCGCCCAACATGGAGCGGTACCACCTCGGCACCGCCATCGCCGCAACGACGGCCGACGCCTCACAAAGAGAGAGATAGATTCAGACCCGCCACCGATCATTGCTTGCGATCGGCGGCCAGATACATGGGCGAGAAGATCATGCATTGAGACTTCAAGGAGCTAGAGATAATACCTCGCATCCTTTGGCATTTTTCGTCACCCTTGGAGCCGAACCCTCGTCTCTTCGCCGCCGCTTCCTCGAAGTAAGCGCCACAATTTGTACTTTGCACGATTGATCGCCAATCTAGACATTGTCAAGAACAATAATTCCCCTTCAAGCGGCGATCATCAGATCATGAGCGACACCGAGACGGACTCGCGATCTCGCCATGGAAGGCACTAAGTGTGACGCGCGCAGAGAGAATCCACGACCTCCCCTGCGTCAAGGCCATTCCATCGCGAGAGAACGCCGATGGAGGGAGTTTTGAATTTTGAACCGAAATCCGCAACACGGACGCTCATGCACGATATGAATTTTGAATTTCGATGGGAGCGGTTGTTCATGGGCATCTTAAAATAATTCCTATCATTTTAGGCTTGTATCTAAATGGTTTCAGTCTGATATCCACTCAATTGTCTCTGAAAGGCTTGAAACTGATCAAAGCAAAGGAGGCACTTCAGGCAGTATAGAAAGTGTAAGTTCTCTAAGCTCGAAGAAAACTGTTATAGGTGGACCGCAGGAACAAAGTTTGAAGCATCAGAACAATGTGCCTCGTACTCAGGCAGCTCGTGTTTTTTTGCATCTCCTGCAGTAGCTTCTGTCTCCCATGCTTTTCCATTTGGAGGATTGACAGCTCACCACTCTTTCGGGAAGCAATCAGGGTAGGAAGAATATATTCGTAGTAAGTTCTATCTTATTTGAATATAATTACTGCAATTGCTATCTAATACATTTTGTCCAATGGCTAAACTGTAGTGCTTTGGTCTCTTTTATCTGTTGGCCGAAGCAAGCATGCCATTGAGCTGGAGAACCGAGTAGTCAGTCTCTTGATTGAAGAAGGTATTCTTCATTCTGATTTTTGCATATGTGAACTTGCGATTCAATATTAGTTCAGTTTTGGTATTTGTATTTTCATCTATCAATCATCTCGTATTGTTTATGAAAGCTTGAGCTTTTGGCTTGAGTGCTTGACTACTTATTTTCTTATTTCCTTTAGGAAGGAGCCGCGAAGATGAGAATTTCAATGTATGGGCAAGCTTTCACCTCTTGATCATCCATCAAGACTAACTCACCCACTTCATTGTATGCGAGCATTCCCACCCAAATTGATGAAAAGAGTGGAAAATTCGGTCATGTCATTTGTTTGGAAACTTTCTTCAAATGAACTCTTGTCAATCTGAATGTCAGAACGTGGTCGATGTGTTGCCCAGAGAAATAAGTCGTTTATCTCGTCTCGAGACTTGTCTACCTCAATCGACCCACGCTCATGGTATCTAAGCACAATCGTGGTGTTTCTTCGTGCAATTTGTTGTGAAGAAGGAGGAATCTAATGTAACCGTAAATAGACTCAAATGATGACTGCTTAGTGTGGCATTCCAGGCCATTGCCTAATTGCTTTCAACAATAAATGTTTCATTTGGTTCTCAAACTTCGCTTGAAGTTGGGTAAAATAGAAGATTCTCATTACAATACATATAAAATATAAATTAGTACATAATTGAAACACTACTGAATTACACCCCTCCAAAACGCTGACATAAATGCTCCACTAGATCGTCTTGAAGCTGGTGGTAAGTTTGTCTGTTTCGAATGGAATGAGTTTGAATAAACTCAAAGAGTTCAGGTGTATGTTCGTGTGATATCAAAACTGTTTCTCCCATTTCTTCATAATTGTAGTCAAGTGGTCCTTCGTCCCGCTCATCTTCAACTATCATGTTATGCATGATTGTACATGATGTCATAATATCTCTTAGTGTTTGTTGATCCCAGAAACATGCTGATCCTTGAACAATTGCAAAACGAGAATGTAGAACTCCAATGGCTCGTTCCACATCCTTTCTACCTGCCTTTTGAGCTTGGGAAAAATATTTCTTTTTATTCCCTTGGGGAGCTGGTATTATCTTCACAAATGTTGCCCATGTAGGATATATCCCATCTGCAAGATAGTACCCTATTGTGTAATTGTGACCGTTGATAGTATAATTCACTTCCGGTGCTTGTCCTTCTGCTAGCGTTGTGAAGAGAGGGGAACGGTGAAGAACATTAATATCATTGTGAGATCCTAATAAACCAAAAAAGGCATGCTAAATCCACAGATCTTGTGAAACAACAGCTTCTAGAATTATTGTTGGCTTGTGTACATGCCCAGTATACAAGCCTTGCCATACTGTAGGGCAATTTTTCCACCTCCAATGTATGCAATCTATGCTTTCTAGCATTCCAGGAAAATCTCTTTCCTCACCGATTGCTAGTAATCTAGCAGTATCATTTTTATTTGGAGATCTCAAATACTCATCTTCAAAGAGGATAATAATAGTTCGCACAAACCTTTCAAGACTCTCTATAGCAGTACTTTCTGCAATCTGTATACAATCATCAATAGCATCTGCTGGTACTCCATAAGCTATCATCCAGAATATTGCAGTTACCTTCTGTAAACAAGATAACCCGATAATTCCAACATAATTCTTTTTTTGAACAAAATAATCATTATAGGCTTCTATAGCATGCAATATGCGAAGAAATAGAGAACGACTCATTCTAAACCTGCACCGAAAAGAAGAATGAGCCATAGACAAGATGATCAACCAAAAATATAAAGAAATAAAATATTTCTCATTGTAAACCTACAGCGAAAGAAGGTTGGGCCATAGATTTGAGGATCAGCAAAATAGTCTTGGTATAGCCTGGCATGCCCTTTCTCTATTGCGATGTACGTATTGATGGTCAAAAATAGATCCCCCATGGCATCGAGCATTCATACACTTATCTTGCTCCTGTGCTAGGTATGCTACTGCAAGAAGAGATTCATCGTTGTCATTTGACGATCAGTCTTCTGAGAGGAAATGCTGAACTAAGTTCTGACGACTTATTGAGATATGCTGGCTAGTGCCCATTCAGAAATAGGCAAGGTTTGGAAGTGCAAATGGCTATGTACATATAGCCTAAAAATATAGCCGTTACAATATAGCCGTTTCGCTGACCGTTAGAATAAATTTTAAATTTTAAATTCCTGCAATTAAAAATAGCCGATCAAATTTTTCTCGGTAAAAAATAAATGTGGTTCATATGGCGATTATGAAATATCATTATAATATAGGACTGAGAAAATAGAGAGCGGGATTTGGGGAATGCTGTTGGAGAGGAAAGATATATATGGAAGGAATCTTTTTAGGGAATTCTGTATATGGGGATATAGGAATCCAGATTTAGGGAATGTTATTGGAGATAGCCTTGAGTCTCTCTTTTGTAAGAAATTATTTTTAAAATAATATATTTTTTGAATTATTTTACAAAATTTATATGCCGAATCAAAATTTTATAAAAATACACTTCTGTCGGTATTTAAAATGACAGATCTTCCATCACCATTTGAATTGGTAACAGGGCTCTGTCGTTGATTCAAATGGCGACAGAAGTCTTAGCCTTATCAACCAAACGAATCCACAATAAAATAATCCGTTGGTCAATGCAAAGAGTGACTAAACAAACCTCTATTACTCTGTAGCCATTTGAAATAACGACAAAGGCTCTGTAGCCATTTCACTTGGCTACAAAGCCTTAGAAATGTATTTTTTGTAAAATTTTGATTTAGCATTATTATTTTTGTAAAATTATTTTAAAAATAATTCCTTTTGTAAGTAGCATTGGGACAGGAGCAATTTCTTTCAACTCAATTGACAGTATCCTACTAGCTGGAACCCCATGCATTGTCACGGCCGACTTCTCAAAGATATTCGAATCTAAATGTGCTGTATGTAAATAGATTATAAATATTCTAAAATCCGACCAAATGTCATTTGCAATAAATCCCAAAAAAAAAGATAACCCTACTTTATCATTTCAATATGAAGAGAGTGAAAAAGGGGGAGAACACTATAATACATGAGCACCGTAGTTTGTACAGTGCCCAAAGCTGTGTGGCGTGCATTCTCCGGCTTCTCTAGCGGGATAGGTATCGAATTTTTTTTAAATAATATTATTTTTATCCAAATTTACAAAAATAATACGTCGAAAATAAAAATTGCAAAACTACCCCTCTGTCGCTAGTCCATTTGGCGACAAAGGGTTTGTCGCCGTTTTAAATGGCGAATATCTCTCTGTCGCCAAATGGATTGGTGATAGAGGCTTGTCGCTTTCTCTGTAAGCCAAATGAAATGGCAACAGAAGGACGGTCACTGTCGCCATTTCATTTGGCGACAGAGACCATTAAAGGTCCATGACTCTTCTTCTCCATTCGGCGAAGGAAGAGCAAGAAGAAGAAGAAGAAGCCGTCTTGCATGAGGGAGAGAAAGAGAAGGAGGAGAGGAGAGGAAGAGAGGAAAGAGGAGAGGAAAAAGAGGAGGAAGAGAGGGAGGAGGAAGGAAGAAGAAGAAGAAGAAAAAGAGGGGAGGCAAGAATTCAGATCTGCCACAGGTATAATTTTTTTTTGTATTTTAGTTGTAGATATATAATGTAGTGATTAGATTAAATAGAATAGACTAGTTGCATATTTGATGACTTAGAAATTAATTTAATTAGCATTTTAGAGTAAATAGTTGTCGACTAGAAGATTTAGGGCAAATGCAATTAGGGTTTTAGAGTAATAGATGAGTTATCGATTAGATGATTTGCGAGCGATTCAATTTTATTAGTTCTGCAGAGGAATATTTGTTGTTGATTTGATAATTTAGGGTAAATGTAATTAGGTTGTAAATAAGATTTCCATTTAGACGAGTTATTCTACAAGTCAGTCGAAAAGTCTTAAGTGACCTAATTTTGTGTTTACTAATTCATGAAGGTTGTTTGCAGAAATGATATTTATACACGAGTAAGTTGTAAATAGAATATTTTTCCAGATTATGGTAGTACATATGATGGAGAGTGTTTATGAACTAATTTCCTAATAATGTCATTTAGACGAGTTATTCTACAAGCCGTTAAAAGTCTTAAGTGAGTCTAGTTTTCTCGTGACTAATTCATGAAGGTCAAGCTTTGATGAGCGTTATTTATATATAGAGCTAGTTATAAATAGAATATTTTTCCATATTATGGTAGTACATGTGGTGGAGAGTGTTTCTGAACTAGTTTGCATAATAATGGCATTTAGACGAAGTTTAAAGGATAGCCGAAAAGGCTTAAATGATCACAAAATTGACATTATCGGGAATCGGATTTGAATTTAAGTTTGCGACTACACTGAACATGATTACTTATTCATTTTTCTGGCATTAGCATAGGATGATCTTGGAAGTGTGAAGCGAGAGAAGAGAGAAAAGAAGTAGAGGATCAGCCGAACATGCCGAGACGCAGTGGAAAGGGAAAGGGAAGGCGAAAGAAGAGGCAGCATTTCAATAAGTGGGCAAGAACATTATGCATCAGACCTCTTCAGACCTCTCGGGGTTGTCCCACCGATGTGTCTGTGCGGAGATCCTTGCAGGCTTGTCTACTCTTGGGAAACTCCGACATGGAAGAGGATGTATTGGATGTGCCGCAACTACGCCTTCGACCCGCCGGAGAAGGGCCTCAGGGCTCGGCGGCTGGTAACAATCATACGTGTTTCGTACTATTTATACATAAAACTATGCTAATTTAAGTTTCATGCAGTCGCCTCCGCCACTGTGTGAATTTGAGAAGTGGTTCGACGAGGAAATCAACCCGGAAGACCAAAGGCTCCTGGATCAGGCAAACCGGGATTACGACTTCAGGCAGCAGCTTCAACAGCAGTGTGACGCCGCGCGCGAGGAGGCACGTAGGAAGGAAACAGAGGAGAAGGAGGCCGAAAGAGAGAGAAGTATCATTTTATTTTCCGCCGTAACATCTTATTTCCATAGTATTATGTAACTTATTTCCGTAGTATCATTTTATCATATGTTATGTACTTGCAGGAATATTGGACCTTTATCATATTTATGGAATGTTGTTTGTCGAATTATTTATGGTATGTGGTTTCTGTATCCTTCATGTTGTTCACATACTTATTACGCTTTCTAATATAAATGATATATTCACTGTTTTAATATGATTTCTCGTGAAATTTATCATCAAAGATAATGAAGAACAACGAAATTTGCATTATTCATTAGCTCAAATTTTGACCAATAATTAGTTAAATTATGTGCATATTTAATTTACAAAAGATGTATCAATTGATTCATATTTCATCGATCTTTCAATTATTGTTTGTTTCGTAACAATTCATAATATATTATAACATAAATTAAAGGCCAAAGTTTACTTCAAAAGACTATTTCAATTCTAATACGCCTATATTTTCGAATCTGAGGGAGTACGGATGGCGGCACCATATCCTAAATGAAGGTGCGTGAGTTGCACTCAATTTTTCACTGTGCTAGAGAGGTAGTTTTTCATCGAGAGCGACATAGCGATTTGAGGAGGTAAGGTTACTAATTTGTGGCCCCATTATTTTCTGTAATTTTCCACACAACTTACATTATTTAAAAAAAATTCTCTGTCGCCATTTGATTTGGCGACAGAGAACTGCAGCGACAGGCTCTCTGTCGCCAAATGAAATGGCGACAGAGAGACTGTTGCCAATCCATTTGGCGACAGAGAGATATTCACCATTTAAAATGGCGATAAACCCTTTGTCGCCAAATGGACTGGCGACAGAGGGGTAGTTTTGTAATTTTTATTTTTGACGTATTATTTTTGTAAATTTGGATAAAAATAATATTATTTAAAAAAAATTTCGATAGATATCTATATGTTTTCAACTTGCGAGAGCCCAAGAAGCTGCCCCAAGCCAGCTTGTAGCTTCTGGCATTTGTATCGGCTTTAGCTTATTCAAGAAGTTGGGAAAGCAATCGTTTGAGCCGGCTTTTGGCTTCTTTGTAGCTTGTTTGGGGGAGCTGTGACTAGGCTAAAAAGTTACTTTTGACTTGCTAAGTCAAAACAACCAGAGTCATGCATCGTAGCATTTCTTGTTATTCCGTGGCAAACCGTCACAGAATCAGAGCATTTAGGAGGCAACCGAGGGAGACAAAGAACCTAGTGAAGCACAAAGTGAATGCCGAGCGGGTGGTGGTGACATGGAGATGGTGAGTAAGGCGGCGGAGGTTGGGAGGCGAACGAGCGAGGTAGGAGGCGATTGAGCGAAGTCACACCAAAAGCTCCTCCCTAGTGGTCAGAGCATTTGGGGTGTTTTTGCTGTAGTTTAGCGTCCCTGCTGCTTTGCAGTCATACTGTTTGGAGGGACTTTTGGTCCAAAACTAAAGCACAACCCCCAAAACAGCCTCGAAGTTAGTTGGAGATAGTGTTCCAAACGGGGGCCTTTATCTATTCACGATCCATTCATCTCATGATGTCGGCAAAAATCACCCCTTTCTAGCCTCTTTTATCTCTCTTTTTTTTGTAAATTTAGTCCCCTATAAACAAATTTATAGATTTAACCTCATCTCTGACAGCGAAAGTGATAAAAGGTAACATATATCACCTTCCACACTCCCTTACCGTGGAAGGTCACCGAAGCTCTAGAGACGATGGCTAGGCTCCTCACGCGTCCCTCGGCTGTGGCCCACACGCTCCTCTTGTGCTGCCTGAGTGCAAAAGCAATTGGTCTTGTTTTCACTGATCCACCGTTACGGCTAGCCAGCTCGTACGCTCATCAGACATAATAGTGCTTTCTACGGTGAGAAGAAAGTTAAATCTATAAATACATTCATGAATATGCTAGGTAGAAGCTAGGAAGAGCGGGAGCTTCATCGACCATCTCTCATGAGTCATGATGACTTCAAAGGGGTAGTGTTGGTTCCATAATGCGATACACGGCTGACGTGCATGGGCTCAACAATGTAACGTGTCCAAACCGATGGCGGACAGTACTAAGCTAGGGTGGAAGTGTACCACAATAGTGAAGTCAATTTACACAAGTTGCCATGAGGGTGGTGTGGTTACTCGTGCAAAGTGGTTTATGGACAAATAATCCAAGAAAACAGTCATATGCATGGCTGCTTAAACCAAACCATCTCATCTTAAATAGTGAAATACAAATTTAAAAAATATTCTCTTTAAATACTAAATCATCCCATTCACCAGAAATAATAGAACCATACCAGACCATTCTATATATCCCATTTAAGTTCATCCCACCAACCATACCCTAAAATGCAATAAGCCACACTCTTTCCAACTCTTGTTCCTTTTTTATTTTTAAAAAAATCATTTGATACCACTCCCGCCACGTCAAATAATAGCATCTTAAGGAGTAGTGACAGCTGATAAGGGATTCACCAAATCAAATCGAAACAATAAGTACAAACAAGCAGAAATTTTTACCAGAATACAAGCCTTGGGAAAATTAAGTGGTCATGGACAGGTTAACAAAACCGATCGGTTTTTGCAAAACCGGCCGCTTTGAGCCGCCGCAAAAAAAAACGCTCGGTAAACCGTGGAGTTCAAATGCAAATTTAAAAAAAATAAAAAAATTTAGCAAAAAGTGTTAAATTTTTTTGAAAATTTTTGTGTGAGGTCCTAAGGAAATTCTAATGATGCCATAAAATTTTCAGATGATTAATAGATATACGGATTTTTTTTTAAAATTCGACAAGGATATTGTCGTAATATATGCTCTTCAGATTTTGATTTTCTAGGGGCACAAAATGAAGTCTAATATTTCTTAAATTTTTGTGTGATGCTATAACGTAATTATAATTATGTTGTAAAATTTTCAGATGATAATCAGATATATGTATTTTTAAAAATTATGAAAGTGCAACAATCATTGTATAAGCTCTTCTGCTTTTTATTTTATATGGGCACTAAATGAACTCTAATATTTCTGAAAATTTTATTACATGATCTTTTGGCACTGGTTATGGTTACATTAAAATTTCAGAATATAATAAATAATTTAAGTATTTATAAAAATCTAACAGTGTCTTTTTCTTTTTCAAAAACTGTTTAAATTTCTCTGAGGTGTTTCGTAGATTAATTGGGATATTTTGTAATTTTTCATTTTTTTGGATTTTTTTTTCAATTTTCCTTCAATGTGTTGAAAATCAAAAATCACTCGAAAAATCAGTGAAAACCGCTCGGAAATAAAAAAACCAAATAAAACCGATAGAAACTCGGTGAAAACCACGCGAAAATCGGTAAAACCGCTCAATTTTTGCTTTTTTCTGGTTGTTGTTTGATTGCCGAATTCAAAAAATTTTCAATTCAAACTTCTTAGGTTTTTACCATTTTTCAACCGACTTTCATTTGATTTTTTCAAATTTTTGATTTGTTTTTCTGATTTTCGAAAATTCGGTTTTGTTAATCCTGGTCATGGAGGCATTGCACTAGCCTTGTGCTTCGAGACTCGAGAGAATACAGTACTACTGCGTTAGAAAAACGAATTTTTTTAAATAATATTATTTTTTCAAATTGCGATATTAATACACGGATTAAAAAATTGCGAAATAATATCCTGTCGCTACAATCGCTTACGTCAACTAGTAGTCGCCAAACTATTTGGCGATAATAGGGTAGTCGCCAAACCATTCGGCGTCAATAGGCTAATCCCGCATTAATGCTCGGTTTGAACGGCTCTACGGTGTTGGCGCCAGGACGTGTGGCGACTACTCAGTAGTCGCCAGGCCGTTCGGCGACTACTAGTAGTCCCGAGCGATTCAACGACTACTCGAGAGTAGCCGAGCCGCTCGGCGATCGCGAGTAGTCGCCAAACCGATTGGCGCTAATAGCCGAGTACTAGCGCCTCGCCGACCCGATCGTTTCGGCTAAGCGGCGGGAGGAAAAAACGAGGCAGCTGTAGGATTGAGGATGCGCCTAGAGGGGGGTGAATAGGCGTTTTACAAAATTAATCGCCCACTAAAATAATTCGCTCTAATCAACCCCTATGTCAAAACCTATTCAAAGATAATGCGGAAGCGATAATCTAGGTTTTGACAATTAAGGCCTAAATCAACAAGGCTCACTAGTGCACTAACTAAATTATGTCTCTATACAAGAACTGCTAAATTAAACAATCAATTAATACTAAGCAATTCTAACACAATCAAACAATTGATAAATATATAATAAAGTAGATGCTTGAAGGTAAAAGAGACAACCGATATTTTTCCGTGGTGTTCGGAGACTTGCCGGTCTCCCCTAGTCCACGTTGAGGCAAGCCCACACTTGGACCAGCTCCCACTCGAGCACCCGCCTCTTTCCACTAGTCGTGGTTTTTCACGCTCGCGCGTGGCTCAACCCGAACCTTCACAAACTTGCCGGGCTTCTCACAACCTCGAGAGCTCCTCACAAGACGACGCCACGCTGCCTAGGAGTCGGCAACCTCCAAGAGTAACAAGCCGCCCTTCGCTTGAACTTCACCGAGCACAACGAATGCGCCCCGGTGATCACCAAGTGCAACACATGCACAAGGACCTCCCTCAAGTGCAACACATGCACAAGAGGCTCACAATCCACTTCCTAACTGCAACACATGCAATTAGTCTCACTCTTTAGCTCAAGAATCAAATGAGAGTGTGCAACACATGCAACACCTCTCCCAAATACTCAACCAATGCAACAACATCTTTAAGCCCCCAAGGGGTATTATAGCCCCACAAGAAAACTAGCCGTTTGGGGGCAAAATGGTAACTCGACAGCATTTTATGTACTACCGCCCTCTAAGGGCAGTAGTACCACCAGAGTCTGTGGCCGGCTAATCGGACACTTTCCCACTTACCGCCCTCGAGGCGCGGTAGTACCGACTTTCTTGTACTACCGCTCCCACTTGAGCAGAGTGTCTTGACGCCCACCAAAGAAAAACACCGCCATCGAAAATAGCTACAGGCACTATATGCCCCGGTATCAAGACTTGATACTACATAAACAAGGCTCAGTAGTGCCGCCTCGAGAAAAAACACAATTCTACTCGAAACCTAATTCTCCGAAATCCAACACCGATCCTTTGAGCCAAATGATGATCAACACATAATCATACACTCGTGCAAAACACATTTGCACCAACTTAGCCCATGCTCAAAGAATTCAAACCAAATCGCGAAAACGCATTTCGCAACCAATTCAAGATCTATTTGCAAAACGTATTAAGCAAATCAAACTCGAGTTTATGAGATTAATCCCCCTAGCCATGTGAAGGTCAACACAAGACCCGGTCAACTTGCCAACACCCGTTGCAAGCCCCACTCACATGCTTTCGGGATTCCGGACTCATAAACCTCAGTTTATTCGCACAACGAACTTGCAAATAACGTAATAAACATATTTCATGCTTGAGCACTACTCTTTGCAACACATGCAAAAGTCTAGCTCCAAACAACATCAAATCAAGGTGCATGAACTCTCTAATTGCAACACATGCAATTCTCTAGTTCCATGCAACCACTTTAAAACCCAAATCAAACACTAATACCAAAACATCCGAATGAGCTCTCTACTTGCAACACATGCAAGCCTCTAGCCTCATACAAACACACAAACATCAAATCGTGCTTGAGCTCTCTCCTTTTGCAACACATGCAAAACTTAGCTCCAAGCAAACACAAGTTTTGAAAGATTATTTTGCGAAACCAAAACATGAAGCTTCAACATTTGCAACACATGCAAAAGTGAACTTCACGCAAAAGCCAACGCATATTGCTTATCCTATTTGCAACACATGCAAATCAAGGCATTATGCGAAAACCAAATGCATAAGCTCTTCCTCTTTGCAACACATGCAAATCAGAGCATAAACCAAACACAACAAAACATAAGCTTAACCCATTCGCAACACATGCCAAATAGTTAACCCTTATGCAAAAACCAAATCCAAATGGTTTGAGCTTTGAGTGAACGCGATTGAGATCACCAACACATGATGAAGCTCAAACTAGGAAACGACTCCTCTTAATAGTACGGCGATAAAACCTTAGACTCAAAGACTACAAAGTCCTTAGCCTATCTAATTATACCTTTGTCAGCAAGACGCAAGCAATCCCCTTTGGGGTCTTTATGATCTTCACTTATACTCCCCCGGGATCATCACTTGACTCCTCTTTATCTTCGGGGTCTTCTCTTGACGCCCATCACCTCATGATGCCGTCTTTATCCCGTTCTTTATCATCTCATCCATCTTTGGACCTAACTCAATCACAACTCATAAAATAGTTAGTCCAAGATGCATGGTTGTCTCAATTATCTCTTGCACTCCATTAACACATAACGGATGCCTTTAGATCAATTGAGCACAACCTAAATCAATTTGAATGATTAAATGTGTCTTAAGTATAATAATGCAACACATGCTTCATTATACTTAAGAACTATTCATTTGTCCTCAATTAATTACGGAACACCATCAACACATGATGAAGTGTTCTTTAATGATTAATAAGACAAATGAACTCAATTTAAATTGATATGAGTATATATTAACTACACAAGTTTTCATATACTCATGTTGATGAAAAGTAATGATCCATTATATGTAAATTATATGGAGATGATCATTACTCTAAGTCATCAACTATAGAATAAACCCCACATGTATATGTGCATAAATATAATTGACTTGAACATAATATGCACATATTCAATTTGATCACATTGAGTATATCCTATATTACCATGAGTATACTATAACAAGGCAATTCAAATATATACTCAAGGATTTAGTTTCTTTGTCTTGATCCTTATATGTGTCAATAACGAATAGATCAATACAATGAAACTTGCAAGTTAAATTACAAACTCCCCCTAAGTATGTGCATCCATGTAATATATGGATTAGGAAACATGATGCACGTTTTGTGGTTAATATACTAGGGACATTCATATTTTAACTTGACTTCAAAGTATGCAACTAATACTAGAATGAATATACAAACATACCTTGGGTTTTCCATTTTTCAATGCGATGAGACTAATCAAAGATATTCTAAATAAACAAGTTAGTCTCGATATAAGATTTGTCATTAATAACAAAATCACATTAATGGATAATCACAATATTAGATTTGTCATTAACACCAAAACCATAACTAATGAAGGTTGAACTTACAATCTCCCCCTTTTTGGTGATTAATGACAAATCCAAGCTTAATAAGCACATTTGGATTAAAACTAACATATTAGGAGAATTTAAGCTATTTGAATGCATATGCACATTTTAAACAATATAAGCATTGACAATTTAGAATGCATATGAGAATCAATTCTCCCCCTTTGGCATTAAACAGATGAGATATTTTAAGTTAAGCACCCTTTTTAAACCAAATGAAATTAAGCTTCCTAATTCTCCCCCTTTTGGCATTAAACACCAAAAATGGAATTCTAAGATGGTTTCTCCATTTAAATATTCTCCCCTTTGGCAAACATTTTTCCTTTTAACTATTCTCCCCCCTTTTTTTAATTATCTCTTTTTAAGCTCCTAATTCTCCCTATTTAATTATCTCCTTTTAATGAAGGTCATACAAGAATTGAAATAAACACTTATGACCTTGGGAATGAATTAAGATTTCAAATAAAATAAAAACTTGAAGGGTCAACCAAGAAGTAAAACAGGTTTTTCTTTGAAATATGGTCTAAAAATAAGGAAAACTCGAAAAAAAGACCATATTTGGGTTTGTGGATACCACTTGTAAAAATACCACTTTGTAAAGATAAGCATGAAAAACAAGTAAGGGTATCACACGGTTTATTTGAAACACATTGAAATAATTCACTTCTCATTTTATTAGGCTTTGCAACTTTTCAACATAAATCTTTTAAAGAATCCAATACTTTGCCTAATAGGGTCAAACGAGGAACCCAAAAGAAATAGATACCACTTGAGAAGTTAGATACCACTTTAAATCTATCTCAAGGGCTTTGCATGAAGAACCAAAAGAAATGAGCATTTTTCAAACTTTTGATGAAGAACAATGCTTAACTTGAGATTTTCCTCTTTTATGTATTTCAACTCATAAAGAATCTCACACAGAGAATTCTTAAGCGGTTGAACTTACAATTTTAGCTTGAGAGGAAAAATCTTAATCAAGAATGTGGGTATCGCAATAATGCTACAAAGAGGTAATGAAATACCACTTGTAGGAAATAATTGAATTCACTGATACCACTTGAAAAGACTTCAAATAACCAAGGATATCATTCGAAGAAAAGAACAATAAGATCCATGATACCACTTGGAGAAAAGAGAAACTCAATGATACCACTTGAAAGCAAATGGAATGAATAAAAGCTCAATTGAAACCACTTAGGATCAAATCACAAAGAGTTGATACCACTTGAAAGAATTATCGATAACATCGATGGGTATCAGAGCGATATTCTCAGAGCAATATACTCACGGGTATCAAAAGCTCAAGAAAGATCAATAAAATCACAAAGGATGAGTATCCGAGCAAATTAAAGACATGATATCACTTGGAAGCAATTAAGTGCCCAAAACTTGATATAAATGAACTCCCCAAGATATTCAACAAATGAATCATGGAGTTATTTGCATTTGAATTGCACAAGTTTTGTCTTTTCAAAAGATCAAGTGAAAATCACTCTTTGGATTAATTTAAGTGCTCAAACTGATACCACTAGAAAAACGTGATCAAATAAATTTCAGAGCTTTTCAAATTTTGCACAAAAGAACTTTGGGATGACAAGAATCTTTTACAAAAAGAATTTTTGAAAAATCAAATTTCAATACAAAGATATCCCAAAGCAAATCTCGAAAAATCCTGAGAGAAATCAGGGCTGACTGCCAGGGCCAGTACTACCGCTCACCAAGGCCGGTAGTACCGCAAACCCGGTACTACCGCTGGTCAAGGGCGGTACTACTGTCTGACAGCATCAAACTTGATTTTTGCAAATTTTATCAAAAATTATTCAAATGAAGTCCAAATAATTTGAAATTTTTCAGGAACCCAACTTTGGACTATTTAGAAGGTTTTACAACAAGAATTTTCTTAAAAGTAATTTTGTTTTGAAAGATATGGCAATTTGCGCTTTGAGGCATAAACGCAAATCAATTTTCATGAAAAGCCTCAAAATGCAACTCAATTTGGATTTCATGCAATTTTGATTTTCACGGCTTAGATTGGTGTATCAAGAATGTTTCTAGCCAAGATTTATAATGAAATCCAACTTGAATGCCATGATTTTGAGCAAAATGCTAAATTAGGCTATTTTGGAGTAAATCAAAACTTTTTGAGCCAAATTAGATTTCAACATAGAATTTTTCATTTTCAAAGCTTGTAAAACATTTGAAATACATAGTAGAATACTTTTTCAAAACTTTTCGCAAATTTGGGCCTTTTAAATATGATTTTTGACTTTTGACCTAAATAGTCCTTTTTGAAGAAGCAAATAGAAACCAAGTCAAAATCAACAACACAAAGATTCAAATGAAGTATGGGGTAAGATATATGGATTTGAATTTTGTGTATGAGTCTAGAATACCATTTTGAATCAAAATTCTATACAAGAATTGATCCAAATGGAGAAACTCACTAAGTGCAATAATATGACCATTACGGGTCAAGTATAATTTTTCGGCGAGTTTCAAAATCAAATAACTTTTGATTAGTTGGTCTTTTGAAAATCTTTTGAACACGAAAATTGTTAAGAATGACCAACTCTAGAATTTTCGTTTTGGAATTATTTTCAAATTCCTTTTACTTTTAATTCTATGAAAATTATAAATTTAAATCCAAATCAAGATACTTGTAACTAGCTTTTGGAGTTAAAACTAATTTTCTTTTCAAAATAGATTTTTGTGAAGCCAAAACCTTTGAAAAATATTTCAAAAGCATTCGTATACATTTTGCAACTAGTTTTTCACAAGATTAGTAATAGTATACAAAATTTTGACTTTTGGCTAAATGGTTGATTTTAAAAATATATATATGCACTTATATTTATATGGGCACACGTAGGGATGTGATACACATGAATATGAATTAACACTCCCCCTAAATGTGCCACTTCCTAACTTGCTCAAGATTTGCAATAAGAGAATAGGTAAGAGGCGAGAGCAAGTGTCCATAACAAGTAATCTAAATTGATTTTCATTAATATTGCAATATAACCTACACAAGGCTATAAGATATAAGAATCAATTTAAATGCTTGTTACCGAGATGGCATTGGCTCATGATGGACTTGATTTTCTTCAAGCTTGACACCACTTGTAGACAAATGATTCTTCCCCTATTGAGTGAGCAAGTGTCCAATCCATCTCACATTGCCTAAAATTCTTTTAGGCGGTTTTTGGTACCCAATCCTTGTTGGGTCCGACAATGTTAGTCACAATTGATTTAGGAACCCAAATGGCCCTAACTTTAGCATTTTTGAATTGACTAACATGACTAGGAATAGTTTTATGAGAATTATTCCTCCTAAGCAAAATATTTGGATTTAAGTGAGAGGACTTAGGAGGGCATTGATATTTTGCAAAACCATTTCTAGTTTGATCTCTTCTAAGCATATGATAATTGAAATTATGGATTGGCTTAGAGGATCTAGCAAATCTAGTAAATGTTTTGCTATTGTTATTTCTCCTAAGCAATATGTTTGAATTATATTGAGTGGGCTTAGGAATGCTAACAAATTTAGCAAATCCATTTCTAGATTTACTCTTCCTATGCATATGAATATCATTTTGAGCTGGCATAGGGGACTTAACAAGCTTGGCAAACACATTGCCATTCTTGTCCTTCCTAAGCAAATAATTGTCATTAATGAAAATAGGCTTAGGGGTGATACCTTTGGGACAATCCTTACCGAAGTGTCCCTTTTCCCGGCAATTAAAGCATGTCACGCTATTTGGCCCTCTCTTGACCGATTTGACTTGCTCCTTGCCGGTTTGCCTCATTGTTGATGTTGTGGCCTTGTTATCCACTTGATTAGGGCACACGAGGCGAGGTGGCCCTTCTTGTTGCATGCGAAGCATTTGATTGTCTTCGTGTGTCGCGCGTTATGCCTCGCCTTGCTATTCTCCTCTTGGAGTTGTAGTCGAGTCTCGCTTGTCTTGAGGCGCCTTGGCTTGCTCAAGATTTCGTCGAGGAGGGCTTTTCCTTTAACGCATCTCTTCAAGTCATTTTCCAACTTAATGACTTGGGCCTTGAGCTCTTTGTTTTCCTCTACAAGGTTAGCATCTATAGACATAGAGGAACTAGAAACAATTTTATTAGAGCAATAAGGCAAATCATCGCTAGATGTGGATATGCATTTATTTGATGAATTGATTGTAATTGGAATTGAGTGAGGCAATTCATCAACTAAATTGCATTGAGTGGCAATATCCACACTAGCTTTACTAAATTCCTTGAAAAGGAGTTTCTCATGATTTTCTTTTAGAATATCATAATCATTTTGAAGTGATTCATGTTCTAACTTCAAAATTTTATATTTCTTTTTCTCCTTTCCAAGAAATTCATTGAGCTCCTCTAGCATATTCATTAATTCGTCATAAGAGGGCTCACCTTCATCATCACTTACCTCATTCTTACCTTTCGCCATGAAGCAACGAATTTTTGATGGGAGTGAAAATTCGTCGTCGCTTGAGGCGGAGGTTGAGGTTGATGGAGTTGTCGGTTCACCACTTGATATTGACGATGAAGAATTATCAACCGAAATATCCTCTTCAATGCAATCCTCGATTGATGAAGTAGATGATTCAAATAAATCTTGAAGCTTGATCCACATATCATGAACGCTTGAGAGGTTGCAAATAAGATTAAATATTTCTACGCTCACAACAGTAAATAAAACGTTAGTTGCTTGAGCGTCGAGATGTAGGCATTTCTCCTCTCCTTTAGTTGGAGCAATATCATTTAGTGGAGAAGAAAAGCCGACATCTACGATCCACCATATTTGTGGGCTTATGGATTTAAAATGATTAATCATAAATAATTTTCATGAAGCATAATTAGAGCCATTAAGCACATGTGAATCGTATGAGTGCACTAATCCGCTAGACGGCATCCTTTTTACTCTCTAGACGGTTAAGCCTAAAATGAGAGTGACCGTGGCTCTGATACCACTTGTAGGATCGAGGATGCGCCTAGAGGGGGGGTGAATAGGCGTTTTACAAAATTAATCGCTCACTAAAATAATTCGCTCTAATCAACCCCTATGTCAAAACCTATTCAAAGATAATGCAGAAGCGATAAACTAGGTTTTGACAATTAAGGCCTAAATCAACAAGGCTCACTAGTGCACTAACTAAATTATGTCTCTATACAAGAACTGCTAAATTAAACAATCAATTAATACTAAGCAATTCTAACACAATCAAGCAATTGATAAATATATAATAAAGTAGATGCTTGAAGGTAAAAGAGACAACCGATATTTTTCCGTGGTGTTCGGAGACTTGCCGGTCTCCCCTAATCCACGTTGAGGCAAGCCCACACTTGGACCGGCTCCCGCTCGAGTACCCGCCTCTTTCCACTAGTCGTGGTTTTTCACGCTATGCGTAGGCTCAACCCGAACCTTCACAAACTTGCCGGGCTTCTCACACCTCGAGAGCTCCTCAAGACGACGCCTATGCCGCCTAGGAGTCGGCAACCTCCAAGAGTAACAAGCCGCTCCTTCGCTTGAACTTCACCGAGCACAACGAATGCGCTCCCGGTGATCACCAAGTGCAACACATGCACAAGGACATCCCTCAAGTGCAACACATGCACAAGAGGCTCACAATCCACTTTCTAATTGCAACACATGTAATTAGTCTCACTCTTTAGCTCAAGAATCAAATGAGAGTGTGCAACACATGCAACACCTCTCCCAAATACTCAACCAATGCAGCAACATCTGCCCCAAGCCCCCCAAGGGGGTATTTATAGCCCCCCACAAGAAAACTAGCCGTTTGGGGGCAAAATGGGCGAAAACAGCAATTTGCGGTACTACCGCCCTCTAAGGGCAGTAGTACCGCCTGTAGCCTCAATTCGACTATTAACGGACACTTTCCAGATTACTCGCCCTCAGAGGCGCGGTAGTACAAGACTTCTTGATACTACCGCTTCCCACCGAAGCAGTAGTGCCGCCTTGCCACACCAAAGAAAACACCGCCATCGAAAATAGCTACTGGCACTATATGCCCCTAGTATCAAGACTTACGGTACTACATAAGCAAACATCTTGTAGTAGTGCCGCCTCAGAGAAAAACACAATTCTACTCAAAATCTAATTCTCCAAAATCCAACACCGATCCTTTGAGCCAAATGATGATCAACACATAATCATACACTCGTGCAAAACACATTTGCACCAACTTAACCCATGCTCAAAGAATTTCAACCAAATCGCAAAAACGCATTTCAAGAACCAATTCAAGATCTATTTGCAAAACGTATTAAGCAAATCAAACTCGAGTTTATGAGATTAATCCCCCTAGCCATGTGAAGGTCAACACGAGACCCAGTCAACTTGCCAACACCCGTTGCAAGCCCCACTCACATGCTCTCGGGATTCCGGACTCATAAACCTCAGTTTATTCGCACAACGAACTTGCAAATAACGTAATAAACATATTTCATGCTTGAGCACTACTCTTTGCAACACATGCAAAAGTCTAGCTCCAAACAACATCAAATCAAGGTGCATGAACTCTCTAATTGCAACACATGCAATTCTCTAGTTCCATGCAACCACTTTAAAACCCAAATCAAACACTATTACCAAAACAACCGAATGAGCTCTCTACTTGCAACACATGCAAGCCTCTAGCCTCATACAAACACACAAACACCAAATCGTGCTTGAGCTCTCTCCTTTTGCAACACATGCAAAACTTAGCTCCAAGCAAACACAAGTTTTGAAAGATTGTTTTGCGAAACCAAAACATGAAGCTTCAACATTTGCAACACATGCAAAAGTGAACTTCACGCAAAAGCCAACGCATATTACTTATCCTATTTGCAACACATGCAAATCAAGGCATTATGCGAAAACCAAATGCATAAGCTCTTCCTCTTTGCAATACATGCAAATCAGAGCATAAACCAAACACAACAAAACATAAGCTTAACCCATTCGCAACACATGCCAAATAGTTAACCCTTATGCAAAAACCAAATCCAAATGGTTTGAGCTTTGAGTGAACGCGGATTGAGATCACCAACACATGATGAAGCTCAAACTAGGAAACGACTCCTCTTAATAGTACGGCGATAAAACCTTAGACTCAAAGACTACAAAGTCCTTAGCCTATCTAATTATACCTTTGCCGCCGCACGCAAGCAATCCCCTTTGGGGTCTTTATGATCTTCACTTATACTCCCCCGGGATCATCACTTGACTCCTCTTTATCTTCGGGATCTTCTCTTGACGCCCATCACCTCATGATGCCGTCTTTATCCCGTTCTTTATCATCTCATCCATCTTTGGACCTAACTCAATCACAACTCATAAAATAGTTAGTCCAAGATGCATGGTTGTCTCAATTATCTCTTGCACTCCATTAACACATAACGGATGCCTTTAGATCAATTGAGCACAACCTAAATCAATTTGAATGATTAAATGTGTCTTAAGTATAATAATGCAACACATGCTTCATTATACTTAAGAACTATTCATTTGTCCTCAATTAATTACGGAACACCATCAACACATGATGAAGTGTTCTTTAATGATTAATAAGACAAATGAACTCAATTTAAATTATCATTTAAATTGATATGAGTATATATTAACTACACAAGTTTTCATATACTCATGTTGATGAAAAGTAATGATCCATTATATGTAAATTATATGGAGATGATCATTACTCTAAGTCATCAACTATAGAATAAACCCCACATGTATATGTGCATAAATATAATTGACTTGAACATAATATGCACATATTCAATTTGATCACATTGGAGTATATCCTATATTACCATGAGTATACAATAACAAGGCAATTCAAATATATACTCAAGGATTTAGTTTCTTTGTCTTGATCCTTATATGTGTCAATAACGAATAGATCAATACAATGAAACTTGCAAGTTAAATTACAAACTCCCCCTAAGTATGTGCATCCATGTAATATATGGATTAGGAAACATGATGCACGTTTTGTGGTTAATATACTAGGGACATTCATATTTTAACTTGACTCCAAAGTATGCAGATGAAGGGAAGGTCATCGAGCAACTAGTTGATCAATTGGAGTTGGTGGACCGTATGGCGATGCAAAATGAAGCTGAAATGTTGGAGTGCGATGATGACATCGACGAAGACGAGGAGGGGGGAGAAGCTGATGATGATGAAATGCATGGTAGTACTGGGGCAACGGATGTACCCATCCCTGTCGAGTGGAACAGGAAAAACAAAGCTGGTATGGAAGTTTCGTGGGGGCATGAGTCGCGTTGGGAGTATAGTAGCAATGCCGTTCGGCTGAATCAAGTTTTCGCAAACAATTCTGAGTTGAAGTTGGCAGTGAGGCTGTGGGCACTATCGCAGCAGAGAGAATTCCGAGTTGTTCTGTCCAGTCCAGATAAATACACGGTGAAGTGCAAAACCGAAGGATGTGAATTCCGAGTACATGCATACAAACCGAAGCGCGAGACATTTTGGATTGCATCACGAGTAGATGGGCACACATGCAGACTAGAAAATGTTTTGGTGAAACACCGCAACTTGAATGCGGCTGTAATTGCTAGCGTGATGTTCAATGAGATCATCGAGAAGCGGGACATTGAGTGTTTTTATATTCAGAAAGCAATCTTGAGAACATTTAAGTATCAGATAAGTTACTCGATGGCCTGGCGTGCGAAGCAAAAGGCGTTAGAGAAGAGGTTTGGCACATACGAGGCTTCGTATTGTAACCTACCTCGTGTGCTTGATGTCTTGAAGGAAACCAACCTCGCACGCATAATCGCTTTTGAAGAGAGTGAAGCGGATGGTAATGGGATCTCGATATTTCGTCGTGCTTTTTTTCATTGGGTCCTTGCATTGCGTCATTCAGGTATTGCCGTTCGTTGCTGTGCGTCGATGGTACATTCCTGACTGGGAAATACAAGGGGCAGATTCTAACGACCATTGCAGTGATGCGAACAACCACATACTTCCATTGGCCTTTGCATTTGTTGAGGGTGAGAACCGGGACAGCAGGCGCGGCCATCGCAGGAGCTTTACCCACGCCCTATTGACGATGCACCGCCCAAAGACGAGGGTCAAGAGGGTCGTGGTAGGGGTGCAGGACAGGGTCCACAGTAGGGGGTGCGGCCGACTAGGATCCTATTTTTCTTTCTTACTTTGTACTGTTTTCCAGTCTTTATAGTGTTGTTACTTTGCTCCTTCTCGCTTTTACGCCTTTTAAAGTGTTTGTTCACGCTTTTTTACCTTCCGATGTCAATGCGACATGACAACACGAACGTTGCGCTTTCTCGCATCGATTCGACAACACGCCGCAATGCCTTTTGCAGCGATGACAGACTACTCACGCTAGCGGCTTTACCAGTGACACGACAACACACGCAATTTTTTTCAAGCGATGACAGACTACTCGCCGCTAGCGCTTTACCAGTCGACACGACAACACACGCAATGCCTTTTTTCAAGCGATGTGACTACTCGATGCTAGCAGCTTTATCAGGCTGACACGACAACACGCCATGACACCCACTGTGCTTTTCAGGATTGAAATGACAACACACTGCAGACCGCCTTTTCAGAGCACCGGCGTTAGCGGCCCTATATAAGGGCGATAATTGCCCTTCATACCACTCGCCTGCCTTCCTTCCCATAGAGCGAGACCACGAGGGAAGGGTGAACCAAGAGAAGAGAGAAAAGAAGTAGAGGCTCAGCCGAACATGCCGAGACGCAAGTGGAAAGGGAAAGGGAAGGCGAAAGAAGAGGCAGCATTTCGGCGTGGCAGCGCAACATTATGCATCAGACCTCTTCAGACTGTCGGGTTGTCCCACCGATGTGTCTATGCGGAGATCATTGCAGGCTTGTCTACTCTTGGGAAACTCCGACATGGAAGAGGAGGTATTGGATGTGCCGCAACTACGCCTTCGACCCGCCGGAGAAGAGCCTCAGGGCTCGGCAGCTGGTAACAATCATACGTGTTTCGTACTATTTGTACACAAAACTATACTAATTTAAGTTTCATGCGATCGCCTCATCGTGTGTGAATTTGAGAAGTGGTTCGACGAGGAAATCAACCCGGAAGACCAAAGGCTCCTGGATCAGGCAAACCGGGATTACGACTTCAGGCAGCAGCTTCAACAGTAGCGTGACGCCGCGCGCGAGGAGGCACGTAGGAAGGAAGCAGAGGAGAAGGAGGCCGAAAGAGAAAGGAAGCGAGAGAGGGCACGTCGTGCCAGAGAAGCCCAACCAGAGGCATGGGCGAAAGGGAAATGGCCTCGATGCACCCAGTAGATGTTAAGTTATCCCGTCCTAATTTTAAGTTGTAATAAAGTGTGTCGACTATGTTATTTTCCGTCGTAACATCTTATTTGCGTAGTATTGTGCAACTTATTTCCGTAGTATCATTTTATCATATGTTATGTACTTGCAGGAATATTGGACCTTTATCATATTTATCGAATGTCGTTTGTCGAATTATTTATACTCTGTGGTTTCTGTATCCTTCATGTTGTTTACATATTTATTACGCTTTGTAATTCACTGTTCTAATACGATTTCTCGTGAAATTTGTCGTCAAAGATATTGAAGAACAACAAAATTTGCAATATTCATTAGCTCAAATTTTGACCAATAATTAGTTAAATTATATTCATATTTAATTTACAAAAGAGATATCAATTGATTCATATTTCACCGATCTTTCAATTATTGTTTGTTTCAGAACAATTCATAATATATTATAACATAAATTAACGGCCAAAGTTTACTTCAAAAGACTATTTCAATTCTAATACGCTCTATATTTTCAAATGAAGGTCATGTGAGTTGCACTCAATTTTTCACAGGCTAGAGGGTAGATTTTCATCGACTGGCAACATAGTAGACGAGGGAGTACAGGAGGCGCATGGTATATTTTTCAAATTTTACACAAATTATTGTACAATTTTTATTATTTAACGCTTCAAGGTTAACACTTAATTTGTGAACGAAATTAATGTACATAATATCTACCTTAATATTATATTACTTTTTAATATTTTATAAATTTTATATGTTCCAACATTATAAAGAAATTTAATCTCCAATTTTTACACAAGAAAAAAATTTAATCTCGAATTTTACACGGTGGACTAGGGTCATTGAACCAATTGGCGACCATCCATAGTCGCCGAACCAATTGGCGACAACTAGTGGTCGCTGAACCATGTGACGACAACAAACCGACCTCGCCGTTAACTTTCAAACCGAGTATTAATGCGAGTAGGATCGATCAGCCGTTGTCGCCATACTGCTTTGGCGACATCAGATATCGCCGAATGGTTTGGCAACTACTTGTCGCCAAACGGTGTGGCGACCGGATATTATTTTTGCAATTTTTTTAATCCATGTATTAATATCGCAATTTGAAAAAAAATATATTATTTAAAAAAAAATTCCTAGAAAAACTAAACTGACAAGAGCAAATAGAAATGTCTTAGTTCGTTCCTGACCAAATCTTTTTTACCGAACCTAGAGTTAAAGGCTCCACCCATGTACTTGCTTAGTGGCACCCCACCAAGAGAACAATCAAGTGGCCATCCAATTGCAAATTAATGCCTATATTACTCCATTAAAAAAGAAAGGCGCAAATGATCATGTTGAGAATCACTCCTAGCATCAAAGACGAATGCCATGACTGCAAAGTGCCAATTAGTAACAGTGCTATAATCTTATAGGAGCTGTGCAGGAAATACATCCTACTAGTACAACAACATAAATTCACCGCCAAAATACAGTTGGTGCATGTTTGCTTACGTTAAATACCTGCAGCTAATTATATGAAAATCTATTCAAATGCTGTAACTGCTCCTCAATGTTGCATATCAATCTCTTGTAGCATCCGAGGATGGGGATGTTGGGAAGATTGCCTCAAGCAAATACCGAGTATAACATGTCACATATAGTCGGATGAGGCCCTTGGTTTACCATTGGTCGAGGAGTTTAGGTGCAGAGAAACAAATACCACTCCGATAACAATGATCAAGCAGCCGACAAGCGTGCTGAAGAAAAGAGCCCCAGGCTGCCTTGTCTGCACAAATCCATAAACTCCCCCGGATGTTACCAGAATAATATCAGTTAGACCATCACCAGAGAAATCCTCCAGAATCAATGCATGAGATGGAGGTGCGGGTAGTTCAATGGATGCCAATAAGCTACCAGAAGGAGAAATCACCACAGCCTCCTGATCGCCGCCAGCAATGATTACTTGCTTTGGGTCATAGACCCGCAAAGAGAAAGCCTTCAAAGTAGGAACTACAATGTTCTCCATCATCCCTGATGGAGATGGAAGGTTGGACCACGTTGCACCTGTTGATATTTGCCATCTCCATATTGCATCGTGACCAAGTAAACCTGGAGAGTACGAGGTCACCTACAATGATAAACAAGTCAGCGTATTGTAGATAAACTAAGCCAGTGTCATGAGAGAAGCTAGTGTCATCGACACGATGCACGAAAATCACATTCAAAAAATGTACGGCCAAGGGGCTTGAAGGAAGCTAAGGCTGAAGTTTGCATCAGTCTCAAAACCCACAAGTCGGTAGGATACTCTACAGTACAATTGATTAGGCATTTCTCCAGGTTAACTAGCTTATAAATTGTTCCCTGCATGTGGAGCAACCATGCTTAACTACCATTAGTGGTGGGCATTTCCAAAAAAAAAAACGGTGAAGGATATGCTGACCTCTCCCTGGCTTGTCAGAAAGATGATATCGCCATGACTTCCTCTCCTGTGTTTATGACCATCGTCTCTCTGGAGCAGAATAGGAGTCGCCACCTCTAAGCCAGTTGTATCAAATGTCCTCCCAAAACTTCTTGAAAAGTCACCATGATGGAACAGATTGAAATGGTTGTAATGGCAGATAGAAACATTAAAAAGTTGCTCCCGCACTGGTACACCAGATGTAGCAACTGCCCAACAGGGTTTGAGCACTTCCATGGACCCACTTACAACAGTTTGCTCAATACCATTTGCACCAACAACCTACAGAAAAGTGAAATGCCAGTTTTACATGAGAAGATAACAGTAATTAACAAGTAAGAGCATCAATGGAGCTAGCAAATAAGTCATATATGACATTCGCAGATTCATTTAGGAGCAAAGAAATTGCCCATCTTAGCAGACGAGGATGAAACTGTATGGCATGGGTTAATTTTCTCATTTCAAAGGAAATTAGTTGACATCAAGTTCTATGGTAAACATGAACTCTGATTATTTAAGGCAAATTAAAAAGGAAATTATATTGGTGCATGCATTGCATAGAATTTTTGCAAATCACTTATGAGAAAGACAAGATATAATTGAATTAAAAATAATAGGGCATACTAGGACAAAATGAGAGCAAAACAAATTAATTAATAAGGATAAAGAGAGAAGTAGCATTCCAGCAACAGCATCATCTAAGTTCATATTTGAGCACAGGACTTCAATATCTCCTAGAAGGAACTAACTGACAATCCCTGAAATCATTTGAACTAATTTGCCGAACGACTGTAAAAGCCTAAGAGGTACAGTACACTATAACACCTTATAACACAAGCAGCCAACCTACTTGATGGACAAATCCATAATTCTGCTCAAAATTACAGACTCAAAATACGAAGGTCTGTATTCTCCCGAGCCGAAAAAGGTGGTGCAAATGAAAAGAAAATTGCAACTCTAATCTTGACACACCTGAACATGATCTAGAACTCCATCTCCATTAATATCTGCATGAAGGCCTCCTTCTGTCAAATGAAGCTGGACACAGAAACAGTTTCAGAAAACCAAGTCAGAGGACATTAACTGTATGAGCGTGCTACAGAAACATAAAATTTATCCGTACGCGTTAATTACTATTCCCTTAACAGGGTAGCTCAAGAAACTCATAACATGTACATAGATACAGTGAAACCATAGATTGATTCTAGCAATCATTCAACTTGCATTCAGCAATGTTAACTTCATCTCCATTAACAGCTTGATATCAGCCAGTGGACCAGCCACTGCAAGTTACTTCCTTGTAAAGAGAACAATAAGGCAACCAGCAATTGTACCTCGTTAACAGCTTGATATCAGCTGTTATCACCTAAGGAACACGGTTGCTCAAGAAACTCATAACATGTACATAGATACAATGCAACCATAGATTGATTTTAGCAATCATTCAATTAGCATTCAACAATGTTAATTTAATCTCCATTAACAGCTTGATATCAGCCAGTAGACCAGCCACTGCAAGTCATTGCTTTGTAAAGAGAACAATAAGGCAACCAGTAAATGTGCCTCGTTGTTAAGAACATTTCCAGCATAAAATTGAATTGTACACCCATTTGAGAAAACATGGTTAATTTTCTTTTAAAAATAATCTACAATGAACTACTCCTCCGTCCCCACAATACAAGTCCCCATTGTTGGTAGTGGCGCCCCACAATATAAGTCCATCGAGCGAATCAAAGTGTAGTTATTGCAATATTTCCACTCTATACCCCTGCTTTGATACAGAAAAATTAGTTTGAGTAATTGTAGTATGAAATTTAATAGGAGCATGGAAGGTCCAATGACATTAACTTTAGGGCCTGTTTGTTTTTTATTTGGATTCTCTCAAAGCTAATTCTGGATTGTGGTTGTAGAGAAGCAAATTCTCCAAAAACTGGAATCCAAAAGCACATATGAAGTGGTTTGTGGATTCTAGTGTATGTATGGGTGGACTGGATTGTGAGAATCGAATTCTAGAATCAAGCTGTTTGTTTTTTATTTTGCTTTTGGGGAAAGAATCCAGAATCAAAAGCAAAAGCAAATAGGCCCTTAGTGTTTCCATGGTCTGTGCATATCGTGGACTTGAACTTATATTGCAGGATAGAGGGAGTAATACACCAGCAATAGCAGAGTGCAAACAGCAAAGATCACTGAGATATATCTTGTAGACCTTGCAAATTGTGCGTCCAGAAGCTAGATGAACAGCCTCTATCCCTTCCTTTTCATGTGCAACAACAACATTAGGAACCCACCAAACTTGAGTATAATTAGTGATTGTAGGAATGTAAAGTGTCTTCTGTGCCTGCAATGGAAGCAAGATGTTACATTTCTGTACAATGCGATGCAATATATGTAAGAACTTTGAGACAAGAGAGCACTGTAATTTTGTTGGGCAAAAGTCAACTGGAGTGCAACAAAGAAAGAACACACAATATATGTAAGAATCATCTGAATATGCACTGATTACCAAGAACTGCAGAACAGACTGCATTATGCAGATAGAATATATCAGATGGTTCACAAATCGCTGAGTCAAAATGATTAGATCATTCCGCGCATCCTACAGGAAACAGTTCCAATACTAGGGGGAACTCATGAAGTAAATTAACCAGGATTGGTCTAAAAGGTACACTGATCATGAAGCTATTAGCATCAGTTGGTAGATGCCAACATACAGACTAGATATCACTCCTTAAGTGCCCTTGCCATTTCTTTTTATAAGGCGTATTTTGATCGCTCACAGGGATTAAGGAGGTTATAGAACCAAGAGGATGGTAGAGGGAAATGATGTGCCCTTGCCATTTCTTTTTATAAGGCATATTTTGATCACTCACAGGGATTAAGGAGGTTATAGAACCAAGAGGATGGTAGAGGGAAATGATCGTGGTGTCCCTAGTGTCAATGTCTTACGAGTTAAGAATAAGAGAGAGAATAGTGTGTATGAACTATGAATGTTTACTCACAAATGTTAGAGGGATGGAGGATAAAAAAGAGAAAATGACATTAAAATCACATGCACACCTTATATTTTGAAACAAAACTGAAAAAACTATGTGCCTTATATTTTGAAATGGAGTGCTAGATATCACTGATGAAAGGATAATTTCAATCACCAATTTAATCATAAAATATACATGAATAATAAGCTGAATAGGCAAAGTATGTTTGGTATACAATTTATAACTATCTAGAACATAGTTGCTGGTTTACAACTTACTATTAATATCTAGAATATAGTCACTCGAACACAGAAATACAAAAGGGATTTCAATATAAACGCACAAATTGCTACAATGAGAAGGTGAATTCAGAAATGCAACAGCCGTAATGTATGCATTATACCTTCTTGGCTTTATTTGAGCCAGCCATATCTGCAGCTTTCCCAATCGCTTTGGCTATTCTGTTGGAAACATCCTTTCCAGGTGGATTGTGTTCACTGGGCTTGTGCACATTATTCACGGCCACCTTTCCTGGTGTTTTCTTTAGTGCTTTCCTTTTATGCCTCCTAAAATGTGAAAGTTGTAGGGAAGTATCCTCTCTCCTATCCTGAAAAGGAAAGGAAATTCAGATCTGAGTTAAACATTCCCAAAATATTAAAAAAGAAATATGAGATAACAGGTATTTGTTCTTACCCAATGATGAGGCATGACACCGAGAACTGATTCTCTGAATTCCCGACATTCAAACTGACAATTGATATACGACATATTAGGTTCCAATTAGAGAAATAATACTACATGAACCACTTGTGTAGCATCTGTCTGGGTCAAGATTAACAGCATATTTGGCATCTACATCCAAATTAAATTGCAAAGCGGTAGCAAAATTTGATAACCTTTTTTCTTTCACCAATTTTCTAGAATTTGTATGAAGATCCCTAGGTTAGGCCCACCTCCCAAGTCCAAACATAAACAGCAGAATATTGGCACCAAGCAGAGAGCATATAAGTAAGCAATTTGAGCCAGGAGCCACAATGGCTATAGCTGCTAAACTAGAAGGGATGGCAATAACATATTCCTGTGGAGTAGAAGCAAATCACTCTGGTGGACATCAATACCGACAGTGTTCAAGACATTGCCACGTACCCTAAGAGAAGATGATCCACAGCATGATGATCAAACCAAGCTAACAAAGACCAAGTAGCAACAGCAACACAAGACTTGTTCAAATGTAAGAATGACTTCTTTGAGGAATATTTCATTATTAAGAGTAATGAACATAATTCTCACCTGACCAGGATGACGACTATTAAGGGCGTGAACATCAAGCTTGTAATTGTGTTGTGGTATCAGCACTGAAGCATCTGATGGCTGTGACTGGATGTTCTGCCAGTGCCATGTCAAAAGAGAAACATAGCAACAATTTATAAGACAGACCTTTGTTAATATCTATTCCAGGTTATGCTTGACCTTAGAATGCTAAAGCACGACACAAAATGCACAGAAGTACCAACAGCCTGTGATGAACAGTGAAGTCAAATTTATGGTCCACAAAATGAATAGTTAAACACGTGGCATACCTCATTCTTCCTGCTCCATCTTAATGTGCCAGTACGGCCGGCAAAAGCATAAAGGGCAAAATGGCGCAGATCTACAGTGCTAGTTTCAGAAGCCTGCATAACATCAAAGTGCAACACTGACACAGGCTAAGTCTTCATCAAGTTAAGGAGAAAAGATAGAACGGCATGCTTGAAATCTAAGAAGACATTGCCCACCATTGTCAGAAAACAAGAAAATTACCTGTTTCTCATTGGCACTTCTGCGGTTCTCTTCCCTGTTGTGCTCTGACATCGTAAATTCATCGAAAAGATCTGCTGACTGATAAACAAGTTACAGGTATAATTTAATACATTCAATCAAAAGGAAAAAGACCGAAAATCAAATATAAATATCAGTAAAATGAGAGATCTCAAATTTGGTCAAGCATTTCATCTTTTCATCATAGCATTATAAGTTTCTAAACTGAACTTTGAAGCAAGTAACAAACAGATTGGCCTTAACAGAGAAATCCACAAACATTACGAAAGACCAAATCTCAAAGTCCACAACAAAGGGTAAAAAACTATTTTCACCTCGTCTAGCCCAAAAGTCTGACCCACAAACAAGGAATGGTTCTATGCTGGTGGCCAATAGTTATTCTGCAAATAAGTAAAACGAAAGGGCAATCCAACCATGCATCAAATATGATCCCTGAATGCATCTTGTCAAATTAGCGGAGTACGTCTGAAACTTTTGGGTATTGATCTTGAGAAAGGAACCTTTAGTTACTTAGGTTCACATTTCACAAGATATGAACAAGGTTCTAGAACTTGGTAACAGGTACTCGCTAGGTCACCTCACCTTGTAGCAAGTATTCGGTAATCTCCCTTGTAACCAGTTTTTCTATTTAAATTGTGGATTGATATATGTATATTCACAACATCAAAACCATAGTTACCTGATTCCATTGTTGTTAGGTTGTCGCCTAGGCGTCCAAGCGCCAATGGCCAACCGCGATGCTCGCTCGCCTCGCTTGGCCAAAGAAAGGCAGACATTCCAGGCATCACCTAGGGCGTCCAGGCATCGCCAGGCGAGCTCGAGTGGCGTAATTGGACGCTGGGATGGTGATAAGGAATGGGCATGGGCCGATGGGATCTCAAGTCGGTGTTGGGCTTTGCTCTGCCATACCTAGCACGTGGTGATTGGGGAGGGAAAAGTGAGGTCCGCCACGGCGTCGCCACCACCTCCATCGCCTCGCCTCCACCGCTGGCAGCCGCAGAATGGTAAGATCCGAATCCCTATCCTCCGGATCTCCACCGCTCCACGACATCAATTACATGTCGCCTACTCACATCCACCGTCCTCTGCACCAACCGCCGCTGCTTTGCATCACACGAGGGCTACCGTGGAGGCAGTAAGCGACGCAGCAGATGTCCGACAGCCCCACCGATGCTTGTGCCGCCTTGTTGTTCTTTGTGATCTTTGTGGCTGTGATGCTTGATGTTGGTCATGCTTGTGCTTGTGCCGAGGTTGTGTTGGCTTCTCGTTGATGCTTTGCTTGATGCTTGTGCTCTGAAATCTTGGCCTACTCCTCATGCTTGTGCTATTGTCTTTGGTGCTGCAGATGCTCTATTTTGGACAAGGACATGGTCGACGCTGCTGCTTGTGCTATCGAGGCCAGCGATGTTGCCGATCTTGCATATGATCCAGCTAAGGATCTTGCACAAAAGGCTAAGTCCAATGATCAAGAATGGAAGTATGGATTTTGGCGGATTTGAGCAACTAAGATTTGGTGCAATGCTCCTATGTGGCAAACAAATGCGCCGAATAAAGAGATTGAAGCAACATCTTGCCGCAGGTTGGGGATGTCCAAAAGTGTCCTAGGACAACCATAATAATAATGAGAAGAGATGCAAGACTATCTCAAGAAGACATCAAGAAGTAGACTCGTCGAATTGGACGATGACATTGATAAGGGAGAAGAACAAGGATAGGATGAAGTGGGCTGCTGATATGAACCGACGCGGAACGATGCGCAAGTTCAAAGGCTCGGGTTCGGCCAATGCCGGTCGCAGTAAGACGATGAGGTGCTCCTCACGTCTGCGGCTTTGATAGAGGTCATTGTTTCGACCCACCGCCTAATGCTTGCGGCGATATATTATTGATCAAAGATGTCTTACAAATGGTCGCCTCCACCTTTTATTTCCTTCCCTTGCATGCAATCAAGATCCTATTTTATTTGCTACTTTCCTAACTAACAGATCTCATGCTATCTTCCTAAACCAGACTTAATACGACTTAATACCCTCCAACCCCAAGGCGGTTGCCTAATCCAACCGCATGACTCATGCAACCCGCCCGAGCCCTTCCATCTCCACCACAGTTCGCAAGGCGTCTTACAAAAACCCTATCACAACCGCCCTAACATCACTCCTCAAACAAAGCTTGTCCTCAAGCTTACACTCGAAACGAAGCGTCGAAAAGCAACAAGATCCATCCAAGTCGCTTCTTCGCGATCTCTCTCTCGATGCACCAAAATTGTCGATGACCACCAATGAAGCGGGCCGAAGCTTATATGGCTCCGGTATTGCTGCGGGTGGTAGGAAGGAATCGCCCAGATTTCCGCCACTTGTTCGGAGGTTGCCCTTGAAGCATTTGAGCGGCGACACATGGAAGACATTGTGAATCTGGTACTCTCGAAGTCGCAACTTATAGGCCACCTCGCCAATCGTTGGATTACCCGAAAAGGACCATAAGCGAGGAGATAGCTTGGTCCGGAGATTTGGTTGCGGCGAGTCTTTGGTGTGTTTACTGCAGCCTTGAGCCACACCCAAGACCCGCCTCAAACACCTCTTCTCTGGCTTGCCATCATAATATTGCTTCATACGGTTTTGAGCTGCATCAATTGGGTCTTAGCTTGTCAGTATAGGCGTCACGATCCACCAAAGTATGATCAATCTAATCAATGCTCGTAGACCCTTGCGATATGGCAACATGGTGGCGAGTCTGCCAGAAACTAACTCAAAAGGGGTGAGGCGATGAGCCGAGTGGAAGGATGTATTGTAACAATACTCCGCCCAAGGAACCCACTGCGCCCACGAAGAGGGATGGGCTGCCGTCAGACATCTTAAGTACATCTCAATGGTGCGGTTGACAACCTCCGTTTGACCATCCGTCTGTGGGTGGTAGGCGGTGGACATCAACAAAGCCGTCCCACTCCTTTTAAACAGCCCTTGCCAAAAGGTGCTAAGGAATACCGGATCACGATCGGAGACAATGGACTCGGGGATGCCATGTAACCTCACAACGATCAAAGAACAACTTGGCAACTACCAAGCTATGGCGATGCGGTGAGAGGAATGAAGTGTGCATACTTGGATAGACGGTCAACCACCACCAAGAGTGCAGTTTTACCTTGAGACTTTGGAAGGTCGGTGATGAAGTCCATTGAAATATCTGCCCAAACCTGGTGAGGGATATTAAGAGGCTGCAGTGAGACGTAGAAGCTTGAGTGCTAGCTTTATGTTGTTGACATACTGACACATCGCAATGAACTCGCCGGCCGCCTCCTTGATGTTCCCACCAATCTGATTACGAAGGCGATAGAGAGTCTTTTGAATGCCCTCATGGGTTAAGTCGTGTACGGCAGCAATCATTTGTTCCACCAAGGAAGACGATCGAGGAACCCACAGCTTGCCATTCCGGAACACCAAGCCGTCCTTAACCTCCCAGTGAATGTGCGGGGGTGTACCCTCGGAATGAGAAGCATCAACTCTGCTGGCCAAGTGCGCTATTCTTTGTTGCATCACGGATCCTCCTTGATCCGCCAACCATCGCTCCCGAGTTATGTCCTTCACCATCGATATGGTGAAGCACCGCCTCTCCTCTTCCCGAGTTACGACGGCGCATCCGCTGCTTGGTTATGTTCTGCCGGCTTATATGCGACGCAAATCGAAGCCCATCAACTTGCTCAACCAATCTTTGCTGCCGCGGTGGCGTGATCAAGGCTTGTTCAAGGAGGAATTTAAAGTGCTATGATCCGTCCAGACGGTGAACCTTTGCCCACAAATATGGGCGCCAATGCCGCCTTTGCCTTGGACAACCCGATCAATTCCTTTCATATGCATAAGCTTAGATGGCGCTCTGCTAATTTACTGGTGAAATATGCAATGGGATGCCCTTGTTGGTGGAGGACAAGACCGATCCCGTTCAAAGCATCACATTCTACTTCAAATGGTAAAGAAAAGTTAGGCATCTGTAACACTGGGGCGGATGTTAATGCTCGCTTTAGTTGTATGAAAGCTTCCTCCGCGGTTATGCTCCATTCAAACCCATTCTTCTTCAACAATGCAGTGAGAGGATCAGCAATACCAGCATAATTCATTATGAAGCGCCTGTAGTAACCTGCCAAGCCCAAGAATCCCCTCAATTCTGTGACTGACATAGGACAGGGCCATTCATCAACCGCCTTGAGCTTCAAAGGATCCGCCTCTACTCCCATATGCGATATTATGTGACCCAAGTACCCAATCTTCTCTTGAGCGAAGGCACATTTGGATTTCTTCAAATACAATCGGTGTTCCTCAATTTGCTCAATCTCGCTCCCACATGTCCCGATGCTCCACCTCCGCTGAAATATAGAATCGAGGATGTCATCAAAGAAAACCAACACAAACTTACTTAAGAATTCCTGGAGCACTTCATTCATTAACGCCTGGAAGGTGGACGGAGCATTGGACAATCCGAACGGCATCACTAAGAACTCATAGTGACCATGATCGTCACGGAATGCCGTCTTCCGATGTCCTCTTCTTTCATTCGGACTTGGTGATAGCCCCGATCGCAAGTCCAACTTGGTGAAATCTGAGCTCCTCCCAATTCATCTAGCGGTTCTTCTATCACCGAATCGGAAATTTATCCTAATGGTCTTCTCATTCATCCCAATAATCAACACAAAATCTCCAAGTCCGTCGGACTTCTTCACCAACAACACAGGTGAGGAAAAAGGTGAATGACTTGGGCGGATGATTCCTTGCTGCAGCATCTGTTCACATTGCCGTTCGATCTCATCCTTTTGCCGATACGGGTATCGATAAGGACGGACTGCCACTGGATCGGTCCCTGCCTCCAATGGAATCCTATGATCGCGCCCTCATGGGTGGCAGCCCTGCGGTTCTTCAAAGACGTCGCGTAAGACTCCAAGAGTGCTTCAAACATGTGCTTTTCTTCCATCTTGACTAACATCACACCGCTCTGTTCTTTTTGCGAAACCACGGTCAAGACTTGCCTCTCCATTCGCCTCAAACTCCGTGGTGAGTTCTCAAAATCCCACCGCAAGCGCCCAAAGTTTTCGACCATCTGTACCCCAAAATTAAGTCAAATGAATCAATTGGTAGTACTGTGAATGGAGCCACAAATCTGCTGCCTTGGATGAGAAATTCGGCCTCCAAGCTGCCCAGGCAAGGCAAATGCCACCCATCCGCTACCTTGACTCGTTGGCTTCTCTGTTCTGCGGCTCGCGCTTCATCTTCCTTCCCCAATTGTCGGACAGCAGAAGCACTAATGAAATTGTGCGTACTTCCTCTGTCGATCAGCCCCAACCACTTCTTTCCCGCCATCTCAATCTGAACTTGCATAGTCTCTCCCTGTTTTGGTCCAACCGCAGCAATCATGGACAACGCCGCCTCCACTGCCACTTCGGCCTCCAGCTCATCCCCGTCTTTCTCCAGGTCATCCTCCTCTTCCACTTCTAGGTGAAACAATCTCTTACACCTATGGCCCCGAGTATAGATTTCGTCACAATTGTAACAAAGGCCCTTGGCTCTCCTCTCGAAGTCGATCGGCGGATAACAAGTAACTGTGTGGTCTTGATCCCGCCAACTCGTGATCTTCTTTGGTTGGCGCTATCCTTCCCGATGTCATTCGAGCACTTCCACCATCATTGTCGCCCTTCTTGAGTCCTCACTGCGGTAGACTTCCCGATCCCATCGCTCTGATCCCAAGACTCGGCCTGCTGCGATCGCTTCTTCTTGATCCGAAGACCAGCCGCCGGAGATTGCTCCATGGTTGGTGCACTCCACATCGCGCACAACTCCTTCAGCGCCTGCTTGGGTCGGCGTTGTTCGCCTCTGCGATCCAAGCCTCGCCAGAATCGCCTCTCGTCTTTGCCTAACGACCTCCGCCAAATCATGTGGCCGTTCCCTGCGAACCTCCGCACCCACCGCACGAGACAATCCTGCCAGAAACATCTCGAAATTGATGCGCGCTTGCGCATCCTTGGAACCCTCGCCAGAAGTCTCTGGAATTCGCGGGCATATTCATCTACACCCTGATCTTCCTGTTTGAAATTCGCCAAATCCTTAACGGACCCTTATTGATCGCCGCGTAAACCGGATGGATAAGCATCGTAAAAATCTTCCCACGCGATCCGGGGCTCTTCCTCCGCCAATTGTCCAACACATCTTGCGCTTCCAGCGGATGCAAGCCAAACTCCACCCATTCCTCCTCCTGATCGTATGAGCGCGAGATAGCGCTCACACGCCAGAGCCAACTCAACGGATCTCCTTGGCGTCGTACTCCGCAGATCAAGTCTTGGGAGGCAGGCGTCAATAGCGATCGTCTTCTTCCTCTGCTTTCGTCGCGGCCTCCCGTCGCTTTTTGGTGATCTTGTGCCGGTTGTCCTTCCTCCTCCAACCCGGTTGTCTCCCTCACCGAGCACTCTGTGATGCCCATGCCACGCCGCGCCCCCACCAGTCCTCACCCTCGGATCCATGGCCTTCGGATCGACCGCATGCATCTCCCTCTCCTCTTCCATCGGCTGCTTGCCCTTAAACATCTTCATCATCTCCGCAAACATTCCCTTCAACTCCTGGATGTCTGCCTTCATCCCCTTCATCTCCTCCTCAAGTCCCGCAACTCTTCCTTCCATCAGAACACCGCAGCTTCTCCTCTCCGGATCGTCGGGCTCTGATACCAAATTGATATGAACCGACGCGGAACGATCGCAAGTTCAAAGGCTCGGGTTCCGGCCGCCGGTCGTCGAGTAAGACGATGAGGTGCTCCTCACGCGTCTGCGGCCGCTTGGATAGAGTCATTGTTCGAGCCACCGCCTAATGCTTGCAGCGATATATTATTGATCAAAGATGTCTTACAAATGGCTGCCTCCAGCCTTTTATTTCCTTCCCTTGCATGCAATCAAGATCCTATTTTATTGCTACTTTCCTAACTAACAGATCTGCATGCTATCTTCCTAAACCAGACTTAATACGACTTAATACCCTCCAACCCCAAGGCGGTTGCCTAATCCAACCGCATGACTCATGCAGCCCGCTTGAGCCCTTCCATCTCCACCACAGTTCCATGGCGTCTTACAAAACCCTATCACAACCGGCCCTAACAGCTGCGATATTCAACGCCCAAGCTCCCAAGAAGCGTCATCTAAGGCTTTCCAACCCATCTCCAGGTTCTGGGACAGCCGCTAAAAAAAGCAATTAGCTCTCCAATTGTTGGTGCAATAGGTGCGAAACAAAGTAAAAGCAGTTGTGGGGTCAATTTGGAAGACATCGGAAGAGGTGGTTGATGCAAGACATGCCAAGGGCCCTTCTCAAACCACCATGGAGCAATATGTAAGAACTGTGGAGGAGAAAGGGTGCGAGGCCACATAGCTGATTTCTTCTATGGGTGTGGCATTCCATTCAATGCCATCAAGTCTAGAAGCTTTGAGATCATGTGTGCAATATGGACCCAGTTTCAATAACATCTCATACCATGATTTGAGGGTACCATTACTTGAGAAGGCAAAGAGGCGGCCAGATAAGTTAAGGGAGGAACAAGAGAAACATTGGAAAATTTGTTGGTTGCACACTCATGTCGGATGGATGGATGAGATAGAAGGGGAAAACACATGTTTAGGTGGTCACAGACAATGGTGCCAACTTCAAAGCGGCAAGGAGAATTCTAATGGAAGGGATCCCTACTCTATTTTGGACTCCTTGTGCTGCACATTGCTTGGACCTCATGTTGGAGAACATCGGGAAGCTACCAGAGTTCAAGATCATTGATTATGCCAAGCAGGTCACTACATTTATCTACAGGCATGCGAGGTTTCTTTCAACAATGAGGGAGCTGGCAAATGGGAAGGATCTCATAAGGCTTGCGGCTACTAGATCCGCCACATCTTTTCTCACGTCGCAGAGCTTGTACAAGAACAGAGGTGTGTTGAGGCATCTATTTACTAGTGAACATTGGACTAGATCCAAACTCTCAAGCACAGAGGTTGGGAAAAAAGGTTCAAGAAATTGTGATCGCTATTAGATTTTCAAATGCGATGGAGGATTGCGTAAGAGCATCACACCATTCTTGTTGTGCTACGGATAGTTGATGGTGATGAGAGGCAAGCAATGCAGAGGTTTATCAAGTATGGATTTTGCAAAAAAAGATCATTGATGGTTTAGCAACTAAGCAACCATTCTTTGAGGAAAATCACAGGCATTCTTGATCGGCGATGGGCTAATCAAATGGAGCAAAAATTGTATGAAATTGCATTATTCTTAAACCCAGGAAAATACCCTGATATCAAAGAGAAAGATGTGGCACAAGTGGCTAGGTTGAGGTTGATGTTCAATGATGTGCTTTGACAATATGTTCCATGATGATGAAGACAAGCTTTGCAGAACAAGTTGTTGAAGTATAAGTGAATTGCCCACCTTTCCTCATCAGCTTAAGCTTTTGGGTGAACTGGCTAGTGCATGCAACTCAATATGGTATCGAGCCAAGAGGTCTCAAGTTCAAGACCGGTTAAGCGCAATTTTAAAAATAATTGCAGCCAGCTTCTATTCCGTCCTAGGCACGAGGGCACATGCGTGAGGGAGTGTTGAAGTATAAGTGAATTGCCCACCTTTCCTCATCAGCTTAAGCTTTTGGGTGAACTGGCTGGTGCATGCAACTCAATACAAGTGACCAAACCGATATCTATAACAATATGCGAGGTGGCTTTGGAAAGCCAATGGCCATTAGAGGTTACAAAACGAAGAGCCCCTGTTAGTACTTCTATCTCTTCTTAAAGCTTTTATAGGGATTGATTACTAATTTACTATGTTTCAAATTTTAGTTGATTGATGGATTGCATTTGGGGGCTTGGCATTTGAACTTCAAGCATTCGCAAAGCACATCTTAGGACTTTGTTGTTCGGCCTAGGGGAGTGAGCGCAACTGGAGTACATCTGAGTTTGTAATTAACTACTCAATGCTTTAGATTTTAATTTAGTTTTGAACCATCTAAAATTATCCTTGTTTACCTCTCATTTGTAGATCCATACCAAGAAAAGGAACCAATTAGAACACCAATGGTTGAATGATTTGGTGTATGTTCAATGCAACCTGAAAATTGCTAATAGATTTAAAAGCGTGTAAATGAAGAAGGAATCAATTTTAACCCTTTGTTCCTAGAAGAGTTTCAATGGAACAATGAATGGGGTTGATGCAAACGCCCAATAAGTTCACAATGGAGAGGATCTTTTATGGTCTCATGTTGACGCCATAGATGCATCATGCAACTTTAAGGGTCGTAATGTTCCTAGGAGAGCGCATAAAGGAATCATCTCCTACTCTTGTCGTCATGGAAGTGGTTCTACATCAAGGGTTGTTGAAGAGCTTGGCTTGGACAATGAAGATGATGAACATGAAGTTGAGCCTTGTCTGCACGACGATGAGAATGTTGATGATGATTATGGTGCTCCACCTAGACCTCATGAGAATGAGAGTGGTAGAGATGGATCAAACAAGGATTTGAATGGTTTAGAATTAGAACTAGATGTTTGAGGTTGCTTGTTTTGGTGATTGTGACTATGATTTTCTTATGGACTTGTGGAGTTATGGTGACTATGCATGATTTGTCCTTCTAAACAATATTAGCTATTGGTAGTAATGTTGCTATTTACTTGTTTAAAACTCATATTTGCTTCCCTGCTTAATTGACATCTTGTTAAGTTGTTATGCTATATATTTGTATCCATACAAGGTATATGTTATATATGTATTGGTGATATATTGATATTGCTGACCTTCACCTAATCCTCGCCTAGGAACCTAGGTGTCCAGGCGCTCGGCTGGCGCCTCGCCTCACCTTATCGTCTTGACAACCATGTCTGATTCACTATAAAACCCCATAAATTGCAAACCGGATTCATCGAACCCGAACTTTTTTAGAGAACGGAGTTTGTGTTCGCAATAGAAATTAGAAGAAAAAGTGGTGAACCGTGAACCCGAATATCGTACCATGACTCGGACAATCCGTGTTTCTGGTAACTATGATCAAAACAAAATTCTAATTCACCTCTTTTGATGCAGCAGTAGTAGGATGTCATCAAATCATATAGACATAACATGTTTGAACATAACAGGATCAAAAAGCTACGGTGGGCTAATTTACAATCTTAAGATGTTGACCATAAAACACCACTTGTTTGGATTTGGTGGGTGTCGTATGTTGAGAAACATGACTCATAAGTGAGGGCAGACATCGGCTGTTTCACGGGCCGCTGTCCACGAGAAGTTGACACGAGGGTTTATACAGGTTTGGGCGCTAAGGTAGATGCCCTACTCCTGTTGGTATGCCCCTCGGGCGGGGAGTAGAGGGATACTTCCTTGTCCAAGCTCCCTAGGGGCACACCAATTATCTCCCTTGTATTCAATTAGAGTTCAAGTTACAAGTAGGGGTTACAAATGAGTTTTTATAGGTGCTCAACCTGTTACACAAATACAATCATACTCCTAGAAGGGTGGCTTAAGCATGGGCATCCTCGTCATTCCAGGGAGGTCGTAGTAGATCTCATGTCATTGTTTCCTAGGGGTAGGCCTCTGACCTAGGGTCCCGTGTAGTGTCCCGAGGCTTGGGACCTCCTTTGGGGTCCGACCTCGCAGAGCCACGAGAATTAGTGGCCCCATTGGTCAATCAATGCCAAGCAAGGTGAGGGTGTCTCAATAGGTGCCTCACGGGCACCCTCATGGACCGAGAGAGCCTCGCTCCTATGGATTCCAAAAAGGCACAGCCCCTAGAGGGGCCGGACACCGCTCACACATCCTCTCTAGAGGGCTGGCAGGGTATGGGGATCTCCGTGTTACACCGCCATATAGCATCTCTAGAGGGCCAGCAGAGTACGAGGGGATCCCTCATAGCACCCCGCACCATGTACCCTCTCTAGGAGGCCGGCAAGGTATGATGGGATCTCCTCCAATAGCGGGCTAAGTATTAAACCATGGCATATATGATTGGAAATAAGGAGAAGAATTAGTGAATTAGATTGGCACATTTGCACAGTTATCTGCTCCTCTCACTCAATACTGAAATGAATAGAAGTGCGGTGGGAGTTCTAGGAGCATGACAGCAGAAATAAATAGCATAGAGAGGGTGACAGAGCAGAGAGCTGCTGCTTCCTGCCTCCCTCCTCATGCGCAGAGCCACTGCATCTCCCCCTCATCAACCACCTTGCAATGGTAGTGAAGAAAGCAAGAGACAAAATCAATTCTGTTGCAGTGCAAAGCTAAGTTGAATAGCACGCTTGCTGTAACTTGAAAATTTGATTGTGTTTGAATTAAAAATAAAGTAAGATTGATGGCATAAATGTAAGAGACTGTTTGTTTGTATTGAGATGAGGGTAGGTCCGTCTTACGTGATGTTGCATTTCCATCCTTGCTCCAACGATGATCAATCCAGCATCTCCCTGCTTGAGAGTGTAGTTGGTTACGGAGATCGCAACCTCGCGATGGTGAGCACCATGAGGGAAATCGTCCTGGAGATTAGCTTCCCAGAGCTTCTTGAGGTTGTGATCGAAGCACATGACGGACCATCCCGAGGTGACAACGACAAGGACCTGCTTGCGGACATCCGCGTGCTTGTAGGAGCGGTCGACGTTGCCGACGGCCATGGCGACGGGGCGCCTCCCGGAGGAGACGCGGACGTTGTCGGGCAGGAGGGAGATGTGGGCCATGATGCGGGCCTCGTGGAAGGCCCCGGCGTCGTCGAGGGTCCTGGGATGGTGGGGCTGGAGGACCTGGATCTTGGCGTCGTGGGTGGGGAGGAGGATCTCGGGTTTGCCGTCGCCGTTGAGGTCGGCGACGAGGGGAGGGGGGAGGCGGTCGGCCTCGTACTTGATGGGGTAGTCTTGGTCGGAGAGGTGGTACCACGCCTCGCGGAACGAGAAGTCGCCCTCGTGCTGCCCCACGCCATGGCAAGGAAGCCAAGCAAGGTTAGGGTTTCACCCAAGCAAATCTTATTCTTGTCGAAAAATAAATAAGTTAAAAGCATCCCAGTGGATTTGAACCTGGAGCGAGAAGAAGACGGCGAAGGCGGCGAGGAGGAGGATGCCCAGATCCCGCTTCCGCATCCCGACCAACTCCACCACCGCCGGAGATCTCAGGCCGCTCTTGTCTTGTCTTCTCTTCCCCTCTTCCGTTCTCTTCTCCTCTCGTCTCGAGGTTTAGACTTCAGACAGAGTTGCTGCAGATGAGACCTATGGGCCGTGGGCTATTCCTCTGCTCCCAGACTTACTACCAGTATTGTACAATCTACCAGCGGAGTGCTCAGCTATGCCATCAAATGTTTTCGCGGTGACACGCCGCGTGTAAAAAATAATTGAAATTATCTAAACATAATTACGTTCTTTTTTTTTATTTATTTAGGGTCTTTTACGAAAGTTTCGTGATCTTGCTCAACTAAAAGGTCCTTTTCGCAAAAAACTGCTGAAAGGACTTACACATAATTATATTTTTTAGGGTGCTCATGACGGAGGATCTGGTAGCGATGCCGCGCCAAACAAAAAATTTGATCCGGATTTTTCCTAAAAAAAATAAAATTTCGTTTTTTCTCGGCGGTGTTTTTTTTAAAAATAACTGGCCGCAACTGCGCGAAATCGAAAGGTCCTTTTTGCGAAAAATAGTTGAAACAATCTAAATGTAATTACGCTCTTTTTCGGCATTTACTTATGGTCCTTTCACGAAAGATTCACGATTTTGCTCAACCAAAAGGTCCTTTTCGTAAAAACCGTTGAAAGGACCTAAACATAATTATGCTCTTTTTCGGCATTTATTTAGGGTCCTCTCACGAAAAATTCACGATTTTGCTGAACCAAAAGATCCTTTTCGTAAAAAACCGCCGAAAGAATCTAAACATAATTATATTTTTTTAGGGGCATTGGTGGAGGCTTGACACATGGCATAGGTGAGGAGGGAGGAACCTTGCCATCTTTAATATAGTGATGATGATATTATCCAATACATTATACTATTGTCGTTGAACTTAACGTATGTTTGAAGCAGCTATACATTTTTTGTTTTTTTAGCTTGAAAAACATATATAACTTTTTACAAGACACTATTTGATAAATAGTTAATTTTCCTCCGCAGTAAGCTGCAGAATCCATTTAAAAGACAAATTGTTTGAAAGCTTACTGACTTTTCGAAAGTTAGAGTTAACTTTAAGCCCCCCTCAAACAAGGCCTTTACTACCATTATAAACGAGTTAATTGGGATTTTGCCATTCCATACATCGCGCTTCGCCAGAATACCATTAGTCACGTGAACTTCGCCATAATGCCATCTCGAATACAAGTCTCACCGCCAAAATGCCATTTTATATTTTCTCTGGTATTATCCTTTTCTTTTCCCTCATTTTGCCACATGATCTGACGGTTTTGCCCCCCCTCATCCTCAGATACTCGCTTGCTCGGTCACAAGTACTCACTCGGTCACAGCGCACTCTTGCTCCTTGGTCACAGCCGAGTTCACCTCCGGTGCCGCACTAGATCCGCCCGCCTCCGGCCACCTCCGGGGCGCCTCCCCAGATCCGTGCGCCTCCTGACGGAAGGAGGCGGGTCGGTGCTGTGGCCGGCGTGTCCTCGCCCCCCATCCAATAGCCACGGAGGCATAAAGAGGACGCGGTCTCCTGTCACCGACGAAGAAAGCTCCAGCCGCCCGCCTTGGCCGCCGCACTCCTCGATTCAAGGTCAGTGTAGTATCCCCCCCGGCTAGAGGGTAGTTTGAATGTATGATGTATCACTGCCATATGAATTGAATGCCAAGTACCAAATATTGAAAGTAGGAACCGGGCCTACCAAGATATAACTTGAATGATGTTGGCGTTCTCGCTCAAGAGTCATAGTAAGGTCAAACTTTTTGTGAGATATAGCCCAGGTCGAGAACAATTGGTTTTGCTCGTTGAATCTGTGAGGAAAATAAATATCGAGAAAATGGATAGGGGATAATCCAAAAGACAAAGAGAGCTAGATAATATGAACCGAATGATGATGTGGATATCATCAAGAAACTTACACTTTCCATCCGAAATTTGCATATGCTCTATAAAATTAAGATTTCTTGGCAAAGACGAGAAAACATCAAGTATATCTGTATAAAAATACTAGCAGTTAACCTACAAATATATTTGTACAGAAATACTAGCAGTATGTGAAAATCAAAGAGAAGCTCACCAATTGTTGCCACTGGTTTAGCATCGGTGGCATATTGAAAATGTTGTTTACCTGTAGTTTGAAACCGTTGTTATTTCCTTATTGTGGAGTAATCACAAAGCTAGCCTTCATGTGCAGTTTATTGATGCCTTTTATGCAGTATGGAACCTGAACCACTTTTAGTTGATTATGGATCGAATTCAGCTGAACCACGGGTGGATTGGGATAGCTTGATAGTAGAGGAAAGACATGATGAGGAAGGAAGGGTAGAAATCCTAGGTGAAGATGAAATGTATGTGTTGTTGGGTTTGCGGGATGAGGATGAAAGGGCACCACCGAATGCATCGATGGGTACCGAGGAGCATGTTGAAAATACAAGTGGTGACAATGTTTTTGTTGTGGATGATCATGGAGCAATTCATATTGACGATGGAGCGGTTCATGTTGACGATGGAGCGGTTCATGTTGACGATGGAGCGGTTCATGTTGACGATGATGTCCCAGATGAGAGGACCATGATATATGACAAGAACAATCCTTCTATGGATCTTGGCACAAAGTACCCTAGCATGAAGGAGTTTAGGTTGGTCGTGAGACAGTTTGCCATAAACAAGGAATTTGAACTACACATAGAAAAACGATAAATCAAGATATATAGGCCATTGTCGTGGTGGAGGATGTCCATGGCACATTGTTGGGAGGACGCATCGATAAAATAGACCTTATGGTACTAACTTGCGACCTTTCATTTTAAATTGTTTGAGTTTGTCAATTTGTGTATATTCTTGTATCATTTTCATGTTTTTATAGGTCACGGTCTTGATCGATGAGCACACATGCACATCCAAAGTGGCAAGAGGAGGACTACCACCCTACAAGTGCATGGGTTCTTGATAAGGCTATTCCTATCCTTAGGAAGACTCCTCACATGGGTGCTAAAGAGTTGCGAGCCAAGTTGGAAGGTGATCACAAGTGCATCATTGCATATGATCTGATGTGGAAGGGAAAGAGAGGGCTTTAAAGGAATTGTATGGTACTGAGATGAGAGTTTTAAGTGCTATTTAGATGGAAGGCAGAGGTTGAAGACGATGCCGTAGTGTGGTTGAGATTGACACGGTGGTGGTTGATGGAAGAGTATACTTTCATAGGTTCTTTTGTGCACCGAGTCCATGCATTGAGTTTTTGGGAGGATGTAGGCCATACACGAGTATAGATTCCTCTTGCACTCAATGGTAGATGGAATGGTCATCTAGCTTGACTTGTAGTATAGATGGTCACAATTGGATGTACCTGTTGCATTTGGATTCATAGACTCGAAGCAGAGGATAATTGGGTATGGTTTATGAGGCGATTGCACAAAGGTATTGGAGATGTCACTCCTCGGCTATTTGTACAGATGCTGCAAGGGGTTAGAAAGGCGATGAAGGAGGTGTTCCTGCAGCTTGAGCAAAGGAATGCTTTAGGCATCTTATGCGAATTTTATCAAGAGATTTTGTGGGAAACCAATTCATATATGTATCCCTGCAAAGAAGGGCATATAAAGAGGATGTACATTATGAGCATATGGCAAAGGTTGTAGCGGCGAAACACGAAGCGGTTGATGGCTCAACAAGTATCATAACCTAAAGTGGTACAGATGTAGCTTCAACCCAACTATCAAGTGTGATTACATCACCAATAATCTGGCTGAGTGTTTCAATCACTGGATTAGAGACATAAAAGACTTGCCTGTTACTGAGCTCGCTGACCGTATAAGGGATATGAAAATGACTCTGTGGCAGAAGAGGAAGAGGCTAGCAGCAAGGCTGGAGGGCAAGATACTACCGGCCGTCATGCATCAATTGAAGGCAAGAACTAGAGGGTTGGGACACTTGTCTATTATGAAGGCTAATTGTGTGGCTGCAGAGATTTGGGATAATAGCAACAATTTGTCTAGGCATGTTGTTAAGGCAGATTTACGTGAGTGCAGTTGTGAGGAGTGGCAGCATACGGGAAAGCCGTGCCAGCATGCTCTGGCATTCATCATTGCACAACAAAATAGGAATGTGAAGATGGAGGACTTTGTTGATGAGTACTATTCTGTGGAGAAGTTCAAAGAATGTTATCAGAAAAGAATAGAGCCACTTCCTGACTAGTCACAATGGCCTCATGTGGATGTAGATGTTGAGGTACCTCTTGGGAAAAGGACTGCCGGAAGGCAAAGGAAATTGAGGATCAAGAGCTGCCTTGAAGGTGGTGGTAGCTCTAGTACAACGAGGAAAACACACCTAAGAGGCCCAGCGAAGTGCTTGAGATGTGGAGACTATGGTCACAGGCAAGCTAGCTACAAATGCCCACTGAACGGGACAAAGAAAAGGCAAGCTTTTTTAACCAAATTTCCCTGTTATGTTGTTTTACTTCTCTTGATGCCTCAACTTACAATTTAATTGAAGTTGTAGGCCGAGGAAGATTAGGAAGAAAAAAGCCAAAGCAACATTGAATGCAACACCATCTGCCAATACTAGGGAAGCAATTATACAAGGAAGCCCTGGAATGCTCACACGAAGGCGCCTTGCTATGTTGATGGGAGAAGGCACTTCTAGTCAATTGTCCATGACTACACCACCAAAAAAATGAAAGCCCGTTCCATGTGTGAAAGGACAGGGGATGTCGCCTAGAGGGGGGGTGAATAGGCGAATTAAAATTTAAAACTAAATCGCAGCGGAAATTAACAGTTCGGAATATCCGAAATTTACTTGAATTTATGCGAGTTGTTCGGATAGTCCGGGGTAATATTCGGATAGTCCAATGCTTATTCGGATAGTCCGAGGATTGGTTCGGAAATCCGAATGCTCCAGAGCACACAGCTCGCAAAAAGGATCTAGGCTATTTGGGGAATATTAAATACACCAAATTAAGCTAGTTAGCCTAGAATACTTTAATCAAGTACAGATCTAGCGAAAAACTTAATAGAAAAGTAGATCGGGCAATTTCAAGATTCAAAATCAAATACTAAAGCAAGAGTAAGAAGCAAACTTGGAGACGATGATTTTTCACATGAAATTCGGATCCTTGAGGGGATCCTACGTCTCCGTTGAGGCGGCTCGGTCACACTTGAGCCGGGGTCTCTTTCAACCCTTTTCCTCCCGGTGTTGCACAAATGCACTCACCGGTGCGGCTCGGTCACACTTGAGCCGGGGGTCTCTTTCAACCCTCTTCCACTCGGTGTTGCACAAATGCACTCGCTGGACTTCACTTCTTTGATTCCTTCCCTTGCGGAGGCGGAATCGGCCTTCACAAACTCCCACGGCCAACCACACAAAGATTCGGTGGCTCGTAGGCGACCTCCTAGCCGTCTAGAAGTCCTCAACCTCCAAGAGTAACAAATGCTCACGAAGAACAAGCTTGGAGATGAAATCAAGTGCTCAAACAAATCAAATCTCACTCAACCTAGCACCTCACTCCTCAAACTCTTCCCAACCCTTCTCACCAAGGGGATCACTTAGATCTAAGGGTAGAGGGGTGTTTTGGGGGCTCAAGAACAAGAGGATAACCTCTCAAATCTAAAGGGTTGCAGCCCCCCACAAATGGGGATGGAAGGGGGTTTAAATAGAGGCTTCAAAAAACTAGCCGTTTGGAGACAGCCCCGACTCAGTTCGAATAGTCCGAGCTCAAGTTCGGATAGTCCCAACCCATTAGATATGGCTAACAGAGAGACCCAGCTCGTAATATCTGAAAATATATTCGGATAGTCCGAACTCCTTCGGATAGTCCTAACAGCACTTCGGATAGTTCGAGTAGAACTGAGCAAATCCGACCAAAACGAGCATAACTTTTGACTCAGGACTCGATTTAAGTGATTTTGGACTATATTGAAAGCTAAGAACAAGGGCTACACAACTACTCACTACCCAAATCTCAAAGGATAAATACATATTTCACAAAGAATCCAAGGAGACCTACAATTCTCACTTTCCAAGACCACCAACACTCTCTCTCTAAGTTTCACAAGGATGGATCACTTGAGCACTTGACATATCTAAAAGTCATTCGACGTCGCATCCCTCTTAATAGTACGGCAATCCTTAGACTCAAATTAAAACGAAATCTAAGTCTTACATTTAATCCATCTTTGTCTTCTCTGTAGATGCAATGTGCATGATGTCTTTACCAAATGATTGATGACATCTTCGCCTTGTCCAACTTGACTCGATTCACCTCATGAGACTCTCGTCCTATCAACCTTGACTTGATCATCCTCTCCGACGATCTCCATGCCAAGTCGATCTTGACTTAGTTCTCAACTCTTGGTGACACCGCCGTCTTGTTGACCTCGGCTTAACGATCATCCTCCAAGATATCTTGGTCATCATACACACACGGGACCTAATTCTTTCCAAACCACTCATGAAAGACATTAGTCCCAAAAGCTCAATAGATATGAATAAATTGATATTTATGAGCAGTTGATTACTACAAGTGTTTCATATAAAGAAGCACAACAAAAATGGAAACACTTGACATAAGAAATGTTCTCTACTAAGTGCATCATGATGAATATGTAATTGATCTATATGCACTAGAGAGATAATTGCCGATATGATGAATCAATTAAATCACGGCAAGAATCACAATCTTTACTTAAATGAAGCACATGATAGAATATACACGAATTGTACATGTGCAACTAATATTTGGAATAAGAGTAAATATGTAATCCAACACTAGATTAAACTTCACTAAGAGAATTACATGAGAAGATATACAACTAAAACATGCATGCACCAAGTCAATCTATAGCAATATGAAGTTTAACTCTAGTTAATACATGCATACTGAAAACAAAGCACATAATGAACTCAAATGAATATATACGCACAAATAAATTTGACATGAACCAATGTGCATATATATAATCAACATGCTACTTGGAGTTCACTATGCATTTGCACAAAAGGAATGCAATAACAAATATAGAAGATATACCAAAATTGCATACATTATCTTTGCTTAACCATCCCACTTGATTTTCCTCTAAATAGATGAGACTGATACTTAACTAGGCAATAACATGTTAGTCTCATAGCAATATAATCATATTAGAGGTTTGTCATTTGTTAAGCACTAAGTTAAGCATTTACTCAATTACATAGATTGTCATTATATGCGTTTGTCATTAATCACCAAAATAACATAAGTGCCTAGATGCACTTTCAATGTGGCTGTTTAAATTTCTATGTTGATGTTGGCACTAGGTTTAAATTTGTATGTTGATGTTGGCACTATGTGGTATAAATTTGTATGTTGGCACTATGTGGTTTAAATTTGTATGTTCATGTTGGCACTATGTGGCTGTTTAAATTTTCTTGTTGATGTTGGCACGCTTGAATGACCTCGTCGACCGAGGGTATTAATACTTTGAACTTTTGGTTAATGCAATCTGAAATAGCTTGGTCCCATTTGCAACTTTTTGCTCAACCTTTAGGCGGAGGAGTATGAGAAGTCAAGGTAATGGAAGAAGCGGCACAAGACAAGAGATAAAGGCTATGAAGGAATCCAAGACATCAAACCAAGGAGAGCCGGTTTGAAGGTATCTATCCTTGACTAGGTTGGAGTAAACGTTTAAACCTTGCGAGTCCGTCCTATCTTCTTTGGTAGTATTAATCTTTTAATCTCTTGGTTGGTGCGATGGCGGATGGGATAAACTCATCATTTGTGTTGATTTGCATCCTCGGTGTGTAAGTATACACAATTATACTCAAGATCTTCCATTTTCCTATATGGTGATGTGATCTCTATCTCTAGTATTGTTAACAAAAGAGTAAAATGCATGGTCATTCAACTTGTCGTGTGTGTCATATAAGTCACAGAACTTTCAAAATGCACAAGTGGGATCATTAGTCCATCCTAGCTGCTCACGCCGGCATATTTCGTATGCGCGTGGCATGACATGTAGGATTCAGCGGTTATGGAGCATTCTGTAAAATCCTCTGCAAAGGACTTCTTGTAGTATTCATTGGTGTATTTGCCATTTTGAACGAAATGAGCAGATGACTACGGCTGGATGTTTAGTAAAGGTCCTCCAGGAGTCGGTCCTCCTGTTGGTGAAAGGCAGATGACTACGGCTGGGTGTTTTGAACGAAATGAGCAAATTTTCCTGTATTCTCATATCGCTATATTCTTGGATGTTTAGTAGAGGTCCTCCAGTTGGTGAAAGTTTTTTACTTCAGTTCTTTGTAAACAATGAAATGTATACTCAGATCGCTATATTCTTGTAAGTTCAACCTTCATTAGTTATGGTTTTGGTGTTAATGACAAATCAAATATTGAGATTATCCATTAATGTGATTTTCTTATTAATGACAAATCTTATATCGAGACTAACTTGTTTATTTAGAATATCTTTTGATTAGTCTCATCGCATTGAAAAATGGATAACCCAAGGTATGTTTGCATATTCATTCTAGTATTAGTTGCATACTTTGGAGTCAAGTTAAAATATGAATGCCCCCATTATATTAACCACAAAATGTGCATCATGTTTCCCAATCCATATATTACATAGATGCACATACTTAGGGGGAGTTTGTAGTTTAACTTGAAAGTCTCTTTGTATTGATTTATTCTTTATTGACACATATAAGGATCAAGACAAAGAAACTAAATCCTTGAGTGTATATTTGAATTACCTAGTTATAAGTATACTCATGGTAATATAGGATATACTCCAATACGATCAAATTGAATATGTGCACAACATATCCAAGTCAATCATACTTATGCACATATACATGTGGAGTTTATTCTATAGTTGATGACTTAGAGTGATGATCATTTCCATACAATTTACATATAATGGATCATTACTTCTCATCAACATGAGTATATGAAAACTTGTGTAGTTAATATATACTCATATCAATTTAAATGATAATTTAAATTGAGTTCATTTGTCCTATTAATCATTAACGAACACTTCATCATGTGTTGATGGTGCTCCGTGATTAATTGAGGACAAATGAATAGCTCTTAAGTATAATAAAGCATGAGTTGCATTATTGTACTTAAGACACATATAAATCATTCAAATTGATTTAGGTTGTGCTCAATTGATCTAAAGGCATCCATTATGTGTTAATGGAGTGCAAGAGATAATTGAGACAACCATGCATCTTGGACTAACTATTTGTATGAGTTGTGATTAAGTTAGGTCCAAAGATGGATGAGATGATGAGAACGGGACAAAGACGGCATCATGAGTTGATGGGCGTCAAGAGAAGATCCCAAGTCAAAGAAGAGGAGTCGAGTGATGATCGAGGAGTATCAAAGTGAAGATCATAGAGACCCCAAAGGGGATTGCTTGTGCGCGGCGGCGAAGGTATAATTAGATAGGCTAAGGACTTTATCGTCTTTGAGTCTAAGGTTTTTATCGCCGTGCTATTAAGAGGGGTTGTCTCCTAGCTTGAGTTTCATCATGTGTTGGTGATCTCAATCGCGTTCCTCAAGCTCAAATCATTTGGATTTGGTTTTTGCATAAAGTTTAACCATTTGGCATGTGTTGCGAATGGGTTAAAGGTTATGCTTGGTTGTTGTTTTATGCTCTGATTTGCATGTGTTGCAAAGAGGAAGAGCATTAGTTTAGTTTTCGCATGTTGCTTTGATTTGCATGTGTTGCATTAGTTGAAGCTTCATGCTTTGGTTTCGAAAACATCTTTATAAAACCTTGGTGTTGCTTGGAGCTAAGTTTTGCATGTGTTGCAAAAGGAGAGAGCTCAAGCATGATTTTATGTGTTTGTGGTTTGTATGGAGCTAGAGGCTTGCATGTGTTACGAGTAAAGAGCTCATACGTGTGATTTGGTTTAGTTGATGTTTGGTTTTGGTGTGAAGTCGATTTGGTGTTGCATGGGACTAGAGAAATGCATGTGTTGCAATTAGAGAGTTCATGCATCTTGATTTGATGTTGCTTGGAGCTAGACTTTTGCATGTGTTGCAAAGAGTAGTGCTCAAGCATGAAATGTGTTTATTATGTTATTTGCAAGTTCGTTGTCGAATAAACCGAGGTTTATGAGTCCGAATTTCGAGAGCATGTGAGTGGGGCTTGCAACGGTGTTGGCAAGTTGACCGGTCTTGTGTTGACCTTCACATGGCTAGGGGATTAATCTCATAAACTCGAGTTTGATTAAGCTTATACGATTTGCGAATAGTTCTTGAGTCGATTGCGAAATGTGTTTTCGCATTTTTGGTTAATTCTTTGAGCATGGTTTGAATTGGTGCAAATGTGTTTTGCAAGGGTGTTTGATCATGTGTTGATCATCTAGAAGCTCAAAGAATTGCATTTGGTTTTCGGAAAGAGATTGCGCGAAAACCGGCCGAGGCTGTCGGGCTGTGTGATCGGCCTGAGTGATCGGATCGGCAGGCGGTCGGACCGGCCTGGTCCCGTCGGGACCGGTGGCGTCTTGCTCGGACCGGCCCCTTCCCGTGATTTTTTCCAGAGAGCCTTGCGTTTATGGTTTGTGGCGGTCGAGCCGGCCGGCTGATGCGGCCGGCCGTCTTGATCTTGCCAAGACGTCTGTGATCTGACCGGCCGATGCAGAATCCGACCGTTGCCTGTGAGGGCGGTCGGACCGGGTAGTCCCTTGGGCCGGGATTTTCGGTTTTGCCTGTTTGCCCCCAAGCGGCTAGTTTTCTTGTGGGGGCTATAAATACCCCTGGGGGCTTAGGGCGAGGTTGTCTTGGCTTGGTTGAGTATTTGGGAGAGGTGTTGCATGTGTTGCACACTCTCATTTGGTTCTTGAGTTAAAGAGTGAACTAATTGCATGTATTGCAATTAGGAGTGGGTTGAGAGGCTCTTGTGCATGTGTTGCACTTGAGTGAGGTCCTTGTGCATGTGTTGCACTTGGTGATCACCGGGGCGCATTCGTTGTGCTCGGTGAAGTTCAAGCGAGGAGCGGCTTATTACTCTTGGAGGTTGCCGACTCCTAGACAGCGTGGGCGTCGTCTTGCGCGGAGCTCTCGAGGTGAGAAGCCCGGCAAGTTTGTGAAGGTTCGGGTTGAGCCTCTGTGAGCATGAAAAACCACGACTAGTGGAAAGAGGCGGTGCTCGGCGGGAGCCGGTCCAAGTGTGGGCTTGCCTCAACGTGGACTAGGGGAGACAAGCAAGTCTCCGAACACCACGGAAAAACATCGGTTGTCCCTTGTCTCTTTACATTCAAGTATTTACCTTTTGCATATTTAACAATTGCTTGAATGTATTAGAATTGCTTAGTGTTAATTGATTGATCAATATAGCAATTCTTGTTTAGAGACATAAATTAGTTAGTGCACTAGTGAGCCTAGTTGATTTAGGCTTTAATTGTCAAAACCTAGTTTATAAGCTTCGCATATATCTTTGATTAGGTTTTGATTTAGGGTGTATTAGAGCTAATTGTTTAGTGAGCGATTAATTTCAAAAACGCCTATTCACCCCCTCTAGGCGCATCCTCGACCCTACAAGTGGTATCGAGCCACGGTCACTCTCATTTTAGGCTTAACCGCTTAGAGAGTAAAAAGGATGGCAACTAGAGGTTTAGTGCACTCACACGATCCACTCATGCTAAATGAATCAAATTATGCTCAATGGAAATTATTTATGATTGATTATTTTAAATCCATGAGCCCACAAATTTGGTGGATCGTAGATGTCGGCATTTCCTCTCCAATTAATGATATTGCTCCAACTAAAGGAGAGGAGAAATGTCTACATCTCGACGCTCAAGCTACTAACGTTTTATTTAGCGTTGTGAGCGTAGAGATATTCAATCTCATTTGCAATCTCAAGAGCGCTCATGAAATGTGGATAAAGCTTCAAGACGAATTTGAGTCATCCATATCAAGTGAGAATTGCAATGAGGATGAAATGTCGGTTGAGGATTCAACTTCAACATCAAGCGATGAATCGGCATCCCCATCAACCTCAACCTCTGCCTCAAGCGACGACGAATATTCACTTCCATCAAGGATTCGTTGCTTCATGGCCAATGGTAAAATTGAGGTAAGTGATGATGAAGGTGAGCCCTCTTATGATGAATTAATGAATATGCTAGAGGAGCTCAATGAATTTCTTGGAAAGGAGAAAAAGAAATATAAAATTTTGAAGTTAGAACATGAATCACTTCAAAATGATTATGATGTTCTAAAAGAAAATCATGAGAAACTCCTTTTCAAGGAATTTAGTAAAGCTAGTGTGGATATTGCCACTCAATGCGATTTAGTTGATGAATTGCCTCACTCAACTCCAATTACAAACAATTCATCGAATAAATGCATATCCACCTCTAGCAATGATTTTCCTTGTTGCTCAAATTCTATCGCTATTACTTCCTCTATGTCTTGTGAGACTAACCTTGTAGAGGAAAACAATGAACTCAAGGCCCAAGTCATTAAATTGGAAAATGACTTGAAGAGATGCGTAAAGGGTAAAGCCCTCCTCGATGAGATCTTGAGCAAGCCAAGGGCGCCTCAAGATAAGCGAGGACTCGGCTACAACTCCAAGAGGGAGAATAGCAAGACGAGGCACAATGCGAGACACTCGAATACCATCAAGTGCTTCGCTTGCAACAAGAAGGGCCACCTCGCCTCCGTGTGCCCTAACAAAGTGGATGTTAAGCCACAAGCATCAACCATGAGGCAAACCGGCAAGGAGCAAGTCAAATCGGTCAAGAGAGGGCCAAATAGCATGACATGCTTCAACTGTCGGGAAAAGGGACACTTCGGCAAGAATTGTCCCAAAGGTACCACCCCTAAGCCTATTATTGTAAATGAAAATTATTTGCTTAGGAAGGACAAGAATGGCAATGTGTTTGCCAAGCTTGTCAAGTCCCCTATGCCCGCTCAAAATGATATTCATTTGCATAGGAAGAGCAATTCTAGAAATGCATTTGCTCAAAATGCTAGATTTCCTAAGACTATGAAAAATCATGAAAATCATGTGCTTAGGAAAAATAACTATAGCAAAACATTTGCTAGAAATGCTAGATCCTCTAAGCGTTCTTACTATAATGATTATCACATGCTTAGAAGAGATCAAACTAGAAATGGTTTTGCAAAATATCAATGCCCTCCTAAGTCCTCTCACTTAAATCCAAATATTTTGCTTAGGAGGAATAATTCTCGCAAAACTATTCCTAGTCATGCTAGTCAATTCAAAAATGCTAAAATTAGGACCATTTGGGTTCCTAAATCCATTGTGACTAACATTATCGGACCCAACAAGGATTGGGTACCAAAAACCGCCTAAAAGATTTTTAGGTGATATTGAGATGGATTGGACGCTTGCTCACTCAAAAGGAGAAGAATTATATTCGTCTACAAGTGGTGTCAAGCATGAAGAAAATCAAGTTCATCATGAGCCAATGCCATCTCGGTAACAAGTATTTAAATTGATTACTATTATGTCTTAAAGCCTTGTGTAGGTTATATAGCAATATTAACGAAAATCAATTTAGATTACTTGTTATGGCCACTTGCTCTCGCCTCTTATCTCTTCTCTTATTGCAAATCTTGAGCAAGTTAGGAAGTGGCACATTTAGGGGGAGTGTTAATTCATATTCATGTGTACCACATCCCTACGTGTGCCCATATTAATAATAAGTGCATATATATATATTTTCAAAATCAACCATTTAGCCAAAACTCAAAATTTGTATACACTGTCGTATGTGTGAAAACGAGACACGAGAGAGAGAGGGGACGCTGGCCGTCTTACGGGCCACCGTCCAAAGGAGACAAAGCGAACACAAGAATTTATACAGGTTCGGGCACTCAAGGGAGTGCCCTACTCCTGTCGACGTGTCCCCTAAGAGGAGCAGGGGGCTCCTAGCTCAGGCTCTCACGGGACATGCCAGTAGTTCGAGTTTTGCATTCAATATTAGTCTGGGTTACAAGTGAGGGCTACAGTCGGGTTTTATAGGCGTCGGCCTTGGTTACATGAAAGTACCATCCTACCCCTCTGCAGAGACTTAGCGAGGTAGCTTGGTCATTCTCGGTGGGGTGGCAAACTCCGTCACCGCTCAGAGGAGTTAATCTCGTACTTTAGGCCCCCGCGGAGACCTCCCTCGGGGCCTACCCAGGAGGCACACCCGCGGGGTACACCAAGGAAGCACGCCCGCATGCGCCCGCGGCGTAGAAGGGTGAGTCCCAAAGACGCCTGTGGAGTAGGGAGGCCTTCCGCGGGCTCCCACGGGGTAGGAGGGTGAACCCCGAAGACGCCCGTGGAGTAGGGAGGCCTTCCGCGGGCTCCCACGGGGTAGGAGGGTGAACCCCGAAGACGCCCGTGGAGTAGGGAGGCCTTCCGCGGGCTCCCACGGGGTAGGAGGGTGAACCCCGAAGACGCCCGTAGAGTAGGGAGGCCTTCCGCGGGCTCCCACGGCGCAGGAGGAGGTGTGTCCCAAGGCGCCATGAGACTCCGTGGGGTTGGAGGTGGCTCCGTGAGCGTCCATGAGTAGGAGGCCTCCCGCGGAGTATGAGGATGACTCCCACAGGCTCCCGCGGAGTAGGAGACAAGTGGATCCCCCCTCATGCTTGTGGGTGAGACCTTTAGACATTCTGCGAACCCTTGTTCATCGGTCCGCGAGGCAGGAGGTGAACAAGGCCTCCCTTTTCTAGAGTTAGCGTGTTTCCTCCAACACTAGCCCCCCTGTCCCTTAGGCACGGGGAAACGCCTGAGGGGCATAAAGGTATTGAAAACGCAGTTGCGGTAGGGGTGCCCGGACCTTCATCCATGCCGGACCTCCCGCCATTTGATAAGGTGCTGAAGCTCGGTTCGTTTTTGTCTCTCAGGGCACTAGGGCCTGAAAGGGGTAGGCAGAACCGAGCGGTGCCTCTCGGGAGCTCGGCTGCTGCCCATCCGGCCCTTGGATATCCACACGGCAGAAGGCACTCTGGGCGCCTAGCTTTCCGCCCAATGGTCGGCCAGTGGCAATGGGCATCTCGGGCGGAAGCAGGCGCAGAGGTTTGCTTGACTTGTGGCCGGTGGCACGAGGCAGGCGCCAGGCAGCGCCCATGTGCAAGATTTTGCCTCGGGAGAGATCTTGGGCCAGGCTCGATGTCTGAACGGCCTTGAGGGAGGCTACTAGAGGCTTGTACTCTTTTTCTGGTTTGCCTTTGGCGCACCAGGGCTCCCCAAGGAGCACACGGTTGATGCCTGAACTTAGTTTCAGGCGCCCCACAACTTTGCTATCTTCCCCAAGAGCGACACCATAGTGCTACTAACAAGATCGGGCCCTCAAGGCCGGCACCTAGGCCAGGAGCCTGCCAGTTCTTGACTAGCTTTCAGGCACATCACAAGACCCCGTGATTCGTCCCATGGATTTAGCCAAAGCATTGAAGGCCCTTTCGAGAAACGCACAAACTTTTTCCTTTGGGCGGTAGGGGCTACGCCTACTCCTCCTGGGCGTTGAGTCCGGTGCCCAGATTGGCCTCCTTTGGGCGGCAGGGGCAACGCCCTTTCCTTCCGGGCGTTGAGTTGGGTGCCCGGCCTGGTCCTTTTGGGCGGTAGGGGCAACGCCCATTTCTTCTGGGGTGCTCGGGCCAGCGCCCGGTGGAGACAACGCCCGTTTCTTCTAGGGCGTTCGGACCAGCACCCGGCTGGGTCCCTCTGCGTAGTAGGTGCATGGCACTCTCCCCCCAAACTTGTTTTCTTGATTACTATCCACCCGACATGCAACACTCCTTTGCGGTTTTAGCGCTGACGACCTGTGACTTAGGCTTTCCTATAGAACAGAAAAAAGGGGCCTCCTTGCTCACGGATTTGCCCGAATGCCCGAGCGACTGGGGTGGCGCCCGAAATCTCTCCTATTTGACTAGTCCCAGGCATTTGGCTTCTTGCTTGCTCCCGTCCAAGCCGCTTGAGAGTCCATGCTCCTTGGGCCCCTCAACATAGCAGAAGCCACAAGTGCATACGCCCGGACTGGGTCTTGTGCGGTAGCGCCCGTGGGGAAGTATTGCGAGCATTCCAGAAGAGCCCGGGCATATCCACACGACCCGACCTGCTCGCCCTGAAGCTCGGGTTCACCGCTTCATGCAAACCAGAGAAACGGCAGAGGAGACCAATGCCGGCGCATAAATATCCAACCAAAACCGAGTCTTGGCTCTCCCTTACAACCACGGTGCCTCCGTTGGCCAGATCTTGTGCCAACCAGTCTGGTTAAGAAGATGCTACGGGGGCGGCCGCAGGGGCCCTACCCACGCGGGAGGAGAGAGGCGCCGCTAATACTCCGCTCGCAGGCGGAGGCGCAGTGAGCAGATTGCCTAGGGACGTCTTCTCACGGGAGGAAGGGCCCAGTCGCGCGGGACGGTGGTGGCCGTCGTCGGGTCAGAAAACCGAAGCCGGCGCTGAACGGGACAATCGCCGCCACGACCGAGCCGAGTGGGTGACTTCGCTGCCGCGTGAGAAGAGGGCCCGGTCACGCGGGCGATAGCTGCCGCCGGCGGGTCAACTTTGCGACGCCATTGCTGGGTAGAGCAAACGCTGCCTTCATCGAGCCAACCAGGCGACTTAGCTACCGTGCGTGAAGAAGGCCCGACCACGCAGGGCTGGGGCTGCCGCCAGCGAGCCGATTTGATATCCACTGTTCAGCAGAAAGGAGACGACCGTGTGAGCCTTGACGCCGTGGTCAGAAGGCTGGAGGCCGCACAACCCCTTTTGGTAATATGTTAATCTTAATCTTGCTCCCGCCTAAGCTAGGCTCAATATGCTTGGTGCGCATTAAAAGTGGGTCCTTTGCTCAAAATCGGCGGGAGCGAGGAGTATATAAAAGAAAAGAGGGTTTGCCTGCTATGTTGAGGGAGAAGGGCAAGGAATAACTCAACCAGGATCCTGGGCACAGGTTCGGGCTAAGCCTTTCGATCCCTTTTAACTAATGGGGTGTTTCGCTGATTCCGGGCACCGCGAGAGGCACCTGGCTGAGGCCTGCCCGGGAGCGTGGCCGTTAGCCCGGCCGTTAGCCCGGCCGTGATCCCCAGCGCTTGGTGTTAGGGAGATGGGGCGAGTGGGCCGCTACCCCTGGCCTAGGGACCAAAGTCTGTCCCCAAAGATGCCATCACCCGCACGGGGAAAGGCATGCTTCGCGCCGGTGCACGCGAGGATGCGGTCTACTCTTATGCCCACGCCACGGGTCTCCACCGAATGCTAACGACACGTTGGGTTTTGCAGGTTGCGAGTAAACGCCTGCGGAGTAGGAGGGTGACTTCCGCAGACTCTCGCGGGGTAGGAGGGTGGCTCCCGTAGAAGCCCGCGGAGTAGGAGGTCTCCCGCAAACTTTCCCGAGGTAGGAGGTGGCTCTCATAGGCCTTGCAGAGTAGGAGGTCCCCATGAGACTCCATGGGGTAGGAGGGTGGCTCCGTGCGCCTCATAAAGTAGGAGGTGACTCCCACGGACTCTCGCGTTAGGAGGGTGGCTCCGTAGAAGCCCATGAGTAGGAGGTCTCCATAAACTCCTCGGGGTAGGAGGTGACTCCGTGAGCGCCCGGAGTAGGAGGTCCCCGCAAATTCCTTGAGTGGGAGGGTAACTCCGTGGCGCCGAGGAGTAGGAGGTCCCCACGGACCCCGGGGTGGGAGGGTGACTCCGTAAATGCTGCATGAGTGGGAGGTCTCCGTAGACTCCATGAGGTAGGAGGGTGGCTCCGCAGACGCCTGCCCGTGAGTAGGAGGCAGTGACTCCCTGAGACTCTCATGAGGGTAGGAGGGTGGCTCCGTGAGACGCCATGAGTAGGAGGTCTCCATAGACTCCGGGTAGGAGGTGGCTCCGTGAGACGCCCGCCAAGCAGGAGGGTGGCTCCGTGAAGCGCCCGCGAGTAGGAGGTCTCGCAGAGACTCCTTGGGTAGGAGGGTGAACCCCGAAGACTCTCGTGGAGTAGGGAGGCCTTCCGCGGGCTCCCACGAAGTAGGAGGGTGTGTCTCGAAGACGCTCGCAGACTCCCGCGGAGTAGGAGGGTGTCTCCCACAGACTCCCGCGGGGTTGGAGGGTGGCTCCAGTAGACGTCCGCGGAGTAGGAGGCCTCCCGCAGAGTATGAGGTCTCTCGCAGACTCCCGCGGGGTAGGAGGGTGACTCCCATAGGCGCCCGCGGAGTAGGAGGTCCCCTGCAGGCTCCCGCGGGGTAGGAGGGCGACTCCCATAGGCGCCCGCGGAGTAGGAGGTCCCCCGCAGACTCTCGCGGGGTATGCTTGCGAGGCATGAGGTGGACAAGGTCTCCCCCTTCGAGAGTTGGTATATTTTCCTCCAACACTAGCCCCCCTGTCCCTCGGACGCTCTTGGAGTCGTCTGAGGGGCAGAGAGGAGGAATTTCCTGACCTGGAACCTTGAAGTATGGGGCGATGTTCGAAGATTGCAGGACCCGAAGCTACCCCTAGTGTCCGCGAGTGCCTTTCTGCGCAAAGGGCGGAAGGGTCGCACTGAGAAGCCCCCCGCAAGGGTTTTTCTAGGGCGCTTGGGGCAACACCCGGTCCTATTCAAGGTTCACTTAGGCCGGGGAGCATGGGAGTGTCTTTGAGCCGTCCATAAACCAGGGAGGCGGAGGGCAATGCAGTGTGCAAACACAGGGAGCGAGGGCGCTTCCAGTGGCTGGAGCAGTGCCAGTGATTCATCTGTCTACTCCGCATGGAGGGTCCCTAGGAAAAAGAAATGGGGGCGTCGTTCAAGAATCGCAGAGCCTCTCCTGAGCCAAGGCTTCAACGGATGTTTGGTCCCACGACCGGGGGGGGCAAACGCAAAAAAAGGTACAAGCAAACATTCTGGGCCAAGGCGCAACGGTAGATGCCCATTCCCAAAGGCAAAAGGGGGCACTAAGCCTGCCCCACGTCCTTGGCACGTTTGGGCGGCAATGGGCACTGGGGCCTGCGCCCGGCATGCGACCATAGGTTCCAAGAGTGAACACCGAGACCAGCGCCCACACTTGTGTGAGGACGAGCGCAAGGCCTAACACCCGGTTGGTGGTCGTACGCCTTAGAAGCAAGCCTCAAAGCTGATGCCTCCGCTCTTGACCAGGATAAACGCAGGAGGGCTCGGGCGGCAGCCGCGGGGGAGGACACCAGGGCCTCACCCATCAAGACGCGCCAAGCGAACCACCGAAGGGCATGGCAGTAGCACCTTCCAAAGGCACTGCCACCACGGCCCGTGCCACGGGCGAGAGTGGCCCTCCCCGGGCGGACTCCCGAAGACTCCCGCTGCATCCCGCCTCCAAGGGCAAAGGTGCTATGGGTCCGGGAAAGGAGAAGGCACCTAACGGGGAGGGCATTGGCCCTTCCCCTCGGCGGACGAGCAGGCGTCCGCCCTCACCTTCTCCATCTACTACATCCAGCTCTTCCAGCGAGCCTGCGTTAGACCCTGAGCCGGGGAGCTCTGCCGGGCGTTCCCAGCAGCTCGCTCGGGAGATTGAAGGGCTCATGGGTGTTGAGCCCGATGGCCCAAACACCTCCCCGGCTAGAGCCGTGGTGGGGGAGGACATTGGGTATGCTTACCTCGATGACATTAAGTCTTTCTTCCGCTTTTCTGAAGGTATGTGTTGAAGTTCATGTTGAGTTGCCTCCAGTGAATTGTCTCCTTACATGTCTGAACTGCTTCTCTACTCTTTCACAGATCCGGTCGAACATAGGGTTGCCCCTGAGATGGAGCCCCCCGCACCAGTTGTGCCCCTAGAGGCCCCAACGGAGAACGTGACTACTCCGTGCTCGCCCATGCAGGCGATGCCAGCGTAGGGGGACCAAGGTGGTTCCTCTAGCGCCCTTCCTGAGTGTGCCATCCCTCACACCATGGGCCTTGAGAGGCAATCGAGCGACTCCTCCACAGTCCTTTGAGCGAGTCACGAAGGTATATGGCTGACTTGGTGCCTCCCTGAGCTCGGGATCCTTGTGCGTGGCTCGCTCTGACATTATACTTTCACCCTTTTGCAGGCTACGGCAATGAGCAATGTCCTCTTTGATAGGGTCCCGAGGATGGTCGAGGAGATGTTTGCAGCCGCCCCTCCACGCGATCCTCAAAATGACCCAGAGGTGCTCAAGCAGGCTTTGCTACAAGCCCAAGAGGGTCAGAGGGCGGCGGAGGACAAGCTTTCCAAGGTGGAGGCCGAGTTGGAGAGGTACCGGCGGAGGGTCAAGGACCTAGAGGCTGACTTGGAGAGATCTCAAGTGGTGATATGAGCTGTGGGGGCAGACCGCGATGCTCATGAGCAAAGGTATGAAGCGGACCGGAAGGCAATGTCTATATCTCTCATGAATCTTGCCGTGTTGGTCTAGGTCACTTTGAGGGAGCTCGAGGCCATAATGGAGGATCTCCCACCTCCCTCTGAGGATTGGGAGGAGTGGGCTAGCATCCTGCGAGGCCGTGTGGGTCTTCTTGCTAGGGTGGCCGATGATAAGAGTAAGGCTTTCGCTAAGGTTGCCTTGACTGCGGGGGTTGCAGCCATCTCCCGCCTCTCCGACACCACAGGCAAGGAAGCCATCCCCACCGCGCTCCGAGGATTGTACACTCAGGAGGTTCGCCGGAGCGTCCGCCAAGGTAGTTCCACTTGGGGGCCCCTTGTGGGAGGCTTTGTGGATAGCCTCACAAGGGTCCCTCGTGGGACCGGTCCCCGGGCGCCAGGAGAGGGCCCAAGTTCCGAGCATGTATGACTTCCTCTGGAGAGTGTTTGACATCTTTTGTTATGTAGTTAGGTGATTCTTATCTAATGTACTAGGGCTCTTGGCCTATGAGGTGATGCACTTCTTTATGCTAGGGATGTACTTTGTGGTTCTCATGATGATTAGTTGGGACAAGCCCCCTTCATTTTGTATGAACTTGCTTTTGAGATTATGGTATGGACTACTTATGACTTTTGCAATGCTTTGTATTAGGATGTGCCTCGGGAGGCAGTTGGTATCCAACACAAATGAAGTGCTATGAACTCGGCGCATGCCGATTATACTGCCAAAGAAGGTTTGCCACAGGTCTGCGACTTCACGGGCATGATCGTGCCTGAACTCGTGAGGAGTCCGAGGTGCGGGCGCCTCGACAGAGGGTCATTTGATTTCTTCTCCCCGAGGGGGAGAAAATAGCCTATTTTGCGTCACGTATGAGGGCGAGTATTCTAGGTCTTTAGACAATCGAGGCGTCCTTCCTCCAACAAAATAAGGGACCCTGACTCTGTATCATCTTAGGGTGACCTTAGCCTCAGATCGGATCTTAAACCACTTAGGAGGTCCAGCCTATAAGGCCCCACTAGGGGGCTCGGGGCTTAGGTTATAGCGTAGTCGCACGATTATCACGAGTAGCTTAATAGGCCTGAGAGGCCTAGACTTGCGCCTACCGGGAAGGGGATGTCTCCCGAGTTGAGTTCCTTGCAACAAGAAAGTTCCTATTGCTTCTCACCGAGCGGGGCGAAGTTGTGACCCGGGGGTCGTTTTGGCATAGCGCCAGGGGTCCATGGGGGACTAAGTCATGGAGCACCCTATGACTTAGGCGAACGCATGTAAGTCGTCGCACCACTCCTTGGGTCCAACAAGGAGGGGCATAAGGGGCGTGAAATGTCCAGGCAGCAGGGCTTTTTTTCAGGTAGGCCTCGGAGGCCATGCGCCCTAGAATCCGTCTCGAGGGGACGCGAGGTTCTAGCCCATCATCCACAGCTACGTGTGAGGGATGGGGCGTCGACAAGAACTGTAGTGGCATGGGGGGAGCCCCCCGAGCCCAGGGCTCGATGGACGTGGCGGCCAGAACAGGGCCCCGCTCGTGACCGCCGTATGGGCTGACAGCGAGAGATGGTAGGTGTTCCCTCCCTGCTCTCCTTCGTAGGTGAAGGCAGGGCCCCATGCACCCTCGGATTAGTGGCGATCTGGACCGAGCGTGGTGGCTGGAGCGACGAGAGGTGTGGAGAGATACTAGGAGGACGATAGGAGGCCATCAGGTAATCCACCGCCTGTCTTGTGGTTGCCTCCACTATAGGCCTCCACCGAGACAAGTCCCACGCCTCAGGAGGGATAGCAGGCTCCGGGGCTATCAACCCTGCAGCGATGACGGCATCTTGGGGCTGCTGTTCTTGACCCACAGCTGCCAATGAGAGGTAGGGAGTGGAGCTCTCGAGTCTGGGACTTGGAGGATGTTACCCGCCTTGTGGTGGATGGCTCCGATCTCGGAGGGAGGTCTTGGCGTCTGGAGGTCTGCAGAGGAGGGCCATCAACTTGCTCCATACGCTTCGGGGATTGAGGATGTTGGGGATGCTTCTTGGTAGGAGCCATAGCCTTTGATGTCAGCTAGGGTCCCCACGAACGGCGCCAAATGTCGTATGTGTGAAAACGAGACACGAGAGAAAGAGGGGACGCTGGCCGTCTTACGGGCCACCGTCCAAAGGAGACAAAGCGAACACAAGAATTTATACAGGTTCGGGCACTCAAGGGAGTGCCCTACTCCTGTCGGCGTGTCCCCTAAGAGGAGCAGGGGGTTCCTAGCTCAGGCTCTCACGGGACATGCCAGTAGTTCGAGTTTTGCATTCAATATTAGTCTGGGTTACAAGTAAGGGCTATAGTTGGGTTTTATAGGCGTCCAGCCTTGGTTACATGAAAGTACCATCCTACCCCTACTGCAGAGACTTAAGCGAGGGTAGCTTGGTCATTCTCGGGCGGGGGTGGCGAACTCCACGTCATCGTTCCGTAGGAGTTTATCTCGGACTTTAGGCCCCCACGGAGACCTCCCTCGGGGCCTACCCAGGAGGCACACCCGCGAGGTACACCAAGGAAGCACACCCGCATGCGCCCGCGGCGTAGAAGGGTGAGTCCCAAAGACGCCCGTGGAGTAGGGAGGCCTTCCGCGGGCTCCCACGGGGTAGGAGGGTGAACCCCGAAGACGCCCGTGGAGTAGGGAGGCCTTCCGCGGGCTCCCACGGGGTAGGAGGGTGAACCCCGAAGACGCCCGTAGAGTAGGGAGGCCTTCCGCGGGCTCCCACGAAGTAGGAGGGTGTGTCCCGAAGACGCTCGCAGACTCCCGCGGGGTTGGAGGGTGGCTCCCGTAGACGTCCGCGGAGTAGGAGGCCTCCCGCGGAGTATGAGGATGACTCCCACAGGCTCCCGCGGAGTAGGAGACAAGTGGATCCCCCCTCATGCTTGTGGGTGAGACCTTTAGACATTCTGCGGACCCTTGTTCATCGGTCCGCGAGGCAGGAGGTGAACAAGGCCTCCCTTTTCTGGAGTTAGCGTGTTTCCTCCAACATACACTATTACTAATCTTGTGAAAAACTAGTTGAAAAATGTATACAAATGCTTTCAAAAGGTTTTCCAATGGTTTTGGTTTTACAAAAACTAATTTCAAAAGAAAATAAGTTTTTAGCCCAAAAACTAGTTACTAGTATCTTGATTTTGATTTAAACTTATAATTTTCATAGAAATAAAAGTAAAAGGATTTTGAAAATAATTCCAAAATGAAAATCCTAGAGTTGGTCATTCTCAACAACTTTCGTGTTCAAAATTTTTTTAAAAGACCAACCTAGCTAAAGTTATTTGATTTTGAAACTCGTCGAAAAACTATACTTGACCCATAATGGTCATATTCTAGCACTTAGTGAGTTTCTCCATTTGGATCAATTCTTGTGTAGAATTGTGATTCAAAATGGTATTTTAGACTCATACACAAAATTCAAATCCATATATCTTACCCCATGCTTCATTTGAATCTTTGTGTTGTTGATTTTGACTTGATTTCTATTTGCTTCTTCAAAAAGGACTATTTAGGTCAAAAGTCAAAAATCATATTTAAAAGGCCAAAATTTGCGAAAAGCTTTGAAAAAGTATTCTACTATGTATTTCAAATGTTTTTCAAGCTTCCAAAATGAAAATCCTATGTTGAAATCTAATTTGGCTCAAAAACGATTTAAATTGATCCAAAATGGCCTATTTAGGCATATAGCTCAAATCATGGCATTCAAGTTGGATTTTATTATATATCTTGGCTAGAAACACTCTTGATACACCAATCTAAGCCATGAAAATCAAAATTGCATGAAATCCAAATTGAATTGCATTTTGAGGCTTTTCGTGAAAATCGATTTCCTTTTATGCCTCAAAGCGCAAATTGCCATATCTTTATAAACAAAATTGTTTTTGAGAAAATTCTTTTTGCAAACCTTCTAATTAGTCCAAAGTTCATCTCTGCAAAATTTCAAATTTTTTGGACTTCATTTGAAATGTTTTTGACAAAATTTGCAAAAAGTCGGGGTTTTTCAGCCTGTCAGGGGCGGTTGCACCGGCCGGCCGGTCGGACCGGCCCTGGAGCGGTCGGACCGGCCATGACAGGTCAAGTCTGAAATTTTTCAGAATTTTCGAGGTTTGCTTTGGGATATCTTTTGATTGGTACATCCTCTTTCAAAAATTCTTTTTGTAATAGTTTCTTGTGATCCCAAAGTTCATTTGTGCGAAATTTGAAAAGCTCTAAAATTATTTAAAGGCATTTTCAAGTGGTATCAGTTATGAGCACTTTAAATGAACTAAAGAGTGATTTTCACTTGATCTTTTGAAAAGACAAAACTTGTGAAATTCAAATGCAAATAACTCCGTGATTCATTTACTGAATATATTGGGGAGTTTATTCATTGCAAGTTTTGGGCACTTAATTGCTTCCAAGTGATATCATGTCTTTGTTTTGCTCTGATACTAAATCTTTGTGATTTTATTGATCTATCTTCAGCTTTTCTTCTTTTAATACCTATAAGTATATGATGCTCCGATTATATTGCTCTGATACCCATCAATCTTATCGATCATTCCTTCAAGTGGTATCAAGTCTTTGTGATTTGATCCTAAGTGGTATCAATTGAGCTTTTATTCATTCCATATGCTTACAAGTGGTATCATTGAGTTTCTCTTTTCTCCAAGTGGTATCATGGTTCTTATTGATCATTTCCTCTAATGATATCCTTGATTATTTGGATTCCTTTTTAAAGTGGTATCATTGATTTCAATTATTTCCTACAAGTGGTATTTCATTGCCTCTTTGTAGTATTTCTCCGATACCCACATTCTTGATTAAGATTTTTCCTCGCAAGCTAAATTTGTAAGTTCAACCGCCTAAGACTTCTCTGTGTGAGATTCTTTATGTGTTGAAATACATTAAAGAGGAAATCTCTTGTTGAGCATTGTTCTTCATTCAAATTTAAGAATGCTCATTTCTTTTTGAGTCTTCAAGCAAAGCCCTTGAGATTAAATTTACAAGTGGTATCTATTTCTCAAAGTGGTCTTTATTCTTTTGGGTTCCTCGTTAACCCGTTTAGGCAAATTGTTGGATTCTTCAAGAGAATCATATTGAAAATGTGCAAAGCCTAATAAAATGAGGAGTGAGTTATTTGAATGTGTTTCAAATAAACCGTGTGATACCCTTACTTCGTTTTTCACGCTTATCTTTACAAGTGGTATTTGTACAAGTGGTATCCACAAATCCAAATATGGTCTCTTTTCGAGTTTTCCTTATTTTTTAGACCATATTTCAAATAAAAAAAACTTGGTTTACTTCTTGAATAATCCTTCAAGTTTTTATTTGGTTTGAAATCTTAATTCATTCCCAAGGTCATAAGTGTTTATTTCAATTCTTGTATGACCTTCATTAAAAGGAGATAATTAAATAGGGGAGAATTAGGAGCTTAAAAAGAAATTGTTAAATGCCAAAAAGGGGGAGAATAATTGAATAATCAAAAGGGGGAGAATAATTAGGAGCTTAAAAAGAAATTAGATGGTTTATCCATTTTTTGGTGTTTAATGCCAAAAGGGAGAGAATTAGGAAGCTTAATATCATTTGGTTTAAAAAGGGAGCTTAATATGATTAAGGGGGAGAATTGATTCTCATATGCATTCTAAATTGTCAATGCTTATATTGTTTAAGATGTGCATATGCATTCAATAGCTTAAATTCTCTCGATATGTTAGTTTTAATCCAAATGTGCTTATTAAGCTTGGATTTGTCATTAATCACCAAAAAGGGGGAGATTGTAAGTTCAACCTTCATTAGTTATGGTTTTGGTGTTAATGACAAATCTAATATTGAGATTATCCATTAATGTGATTTTGTTATTAATGACAAATCTTATATCGAGACTAACTTGTTTATTTAGAATATCTTTTGATTAGTCTCGTCGCATTGAAAAATGGATAACCCAAGGTATGTTTGCATATTCATTCTAGTATTAGTTGCATACTTTGGAGTCAAGTTAAAATATGAATGCCCCCATTATATTAACCACAAAATGTGCATCATGTTTCCCAATCCATATATTACATGGATGCACATACTTAGGGGGAGTTTGTAGTTTAACTTGAAAGTCTCTTTGTATTGATTTATTCTTTATTGACACATATAAGGATCAAGACAAAGAAACTAAATCCTTGAGTGTATATTTGAATTACCTAGTTATAAGTATACTCATGGTAATATAGGATATACTCCAATATGATCAAATTGAATATGTGCACAATATATCCAAGTCAATCATACTTATGCACATATACATGTGGAGTTTATTCTATAGTTGATGACTTAGAGTGATGATCATTTCCATACAATTTACATATAATGGATCATTACTTCTCATCAACATGAGTATATGAAAACTTGTGTAGTTAATATATACTCATATCAATTTAAATGATAATTTAAATTGAGTTCATTTGTCCTATTAATCATTAACGAACACTTCATCATGTGTTGATGGTGCTCCGTGATTAATTGAGGACAAATGAATAGCTCTTAAGTATAATAAAGCATGAGTTGCATTATTGTACTTAAGACACATATAAATCATTCAAATTGATTTAGGTTGTACTCAATTGATCTAAAGGCATCCATTATGTGTTAATGGAGTGCAAGAGATAATTGAGACAACCATACATCTTGGACTAACTATTTGTATGAGTTGTGATTAAGTTAGGTCCAAAGATGGATGAGATGATGAGAACGGGACAAAGACGGCATCATGAGTTGATGGGCGTCAAGAGAAGATCCCGAAGTCAAAGAAGAGGAGTCGAGTGATGATCCCGGGGGAGTATCAAAGTGAAGATCATAGAGACCCCAAAGGGGATTGCTTGTGCGCGGCGGCGAAGGTATAATTAGTTAGGCTAAGGACTTTATAGTCTTTGAGTCTAAGGTTTTTATCGCCGTGCTATTAAGAGGGGTTGTCTCCTAGCTTGAGTTTCATCATGTGTTGGTGATCTCAATCCGCGTTCACTCAAGCTCAAATCATTTGGATTTGGTTTTTGCATAAAGTTTAACCATTTGGCATGTGTTGCGAATGGGTTAAAGGTTATGCTTGGTTGTTTGTTTTATGCTCCGATTTGCATGTGTTGCAAAGAGGAAGAGCATTTGGATTTAGTTTTCGCATGTTGCTTTGATTTGCATGTGTTGCATTAGTTGAAGCTTCATGCTTTGGTTTCGAAAACATCTTTATAAAACCTTGGTGTTGCTTGGAGCTAAGTTTTGCATGTGTTGCAAAAGGAGAGAGCTCAAGCATGATTTTATGTGTTTGTGGTTTGTATGGAGCTAGAGGCTTGCATGTGTTACGAGTAAAGAGCTCATACGTGTGATTTGGTTTAGTTGATGTTTGGTTTTGGTGTGAAGTCGATTTGGTGTTGCATGGGACTAGAGAAATGCATGTGTTGCAATTAGAGAGTTCATGCATCTTGATTTGATGTTGCTTGGAGCTAGACTTTTGCATGTGTTGCAAAGAGTAGTGCTCAAGCATGAAATGTGTTTATTATGTTATTTGCAAGTTCGTTGTCTTGAATAAACCGAGGTTTATGAGTCCGAATTCGAGAGCATGTGAGTGGGGCTTGCAACGGTGTTGGCAAGTTGACCAAGGTCTTGTGTTGACCTTCACATGGCTAGGGGATTAATCTCATAAACTCGAGTTTGATTAAGCTTAATACGATTTGCGAATAGTTCTTGAGTCGATTCGAAATGTGTTTTCGCATTTTTGGTTGAATTCTTTGAGCATGGTTTGAATTGGTGCAAATGTGTTTTGCAAGGGTGTTTGATCATGTGTTGATCATCTAGAAGCTCAAAGAATTGCATTTGGTTTTTCGGAAAAGAGATTGCGCGAAAAACCGCCGGAGGTCGCTGTCGGGCGGTGTGATCGGCCTGCCGGATCGAATGGCAGCCGCGGTCGGACCGGCCTGGTCCCGTCGGACCGGGTGGCGTCTTGGTCGGACCGCCCCTTCCCTGTGATTTTTCCAGAGAGCGTTTGCGGTTTGCTGGCGGTCGACCCGTAGCGTAGTCACGACCGGCCGTCTTGGTCTTGATCAGAGGCCGTCTTGTGATCTGACCGGCCGTGTAACGAGCAGAAATCCGACCGTTGCCCTGTGAGGGCCGGTCGGACCGGGTGAGGTCCGGTTGGACCGGGATTTTCGGGTTTTGCCCTGTTTTGCCCCCAAACGGCTAGTTTTCTTGTGGGGGGCTATAAATACCCCCTTGGGGGGCTTGGGGCAGAGGTTGCTGGCTTGGTTGAGTATTTGGGAGAGGTGTTGCATGTGTTGCACACTCTCATTTGGTTCTTGAGTTAAAGAGTGAACTAATTGCATGTATTGCAATTAGGAGTGGGTTTGAGAGGCTCTTGTGCATGTGTTGCACTTGAGTGAGGTCCTTGTGCATGTGTTGCACTTGGTGATCACCGGGAGCGCATTCGTTGTGCTCGGTGAAGTTCAAGCGGAGGAGCGGCTTATTACTCTTGGAGGTTGCCGACTCCTAGGCAGCGTGGGCGTCGTCTTGCGCTGAGCTCTCGAGGTGAGAAGCCCGGCAAGTTTGTGAAGGTTCGGGTTGAGCCTACGCGCGAGCATGAAAAACCACGACTAGTGGAAAGAGGCGGGTGCTCGAGCGGGAGCCGGTCCAAGTGTGGGCTTGCCTCAACGTGGACTAGGGGAGACCGGCAAGTCTCCGAACACCACGGAAAAACATCGGTTGTCCCTTGTCTCTTTACATTCAAGTATTTACCTTTTGCATATTTATCAATTGCTTGAATGTATTAGAATTGCTTAGTGTTAATTGATTGATCAATATAGCAATTCTTGTTTAGAGACATAAATTAGTTAGTGCACTAGTGAGCCTAGTTGATTTAGGCTTTAATTGTCAAAACCTAGTTTATCGCTTCCGCATATATCTTTGATTAGGTTTTGATTTAGGGGTGTATTAGAGCGAATTGTTTAGTGAGCGATTAATTTCGTAAAACGCCTATTCACCCCCCCTCTAGGCGCATCCTCGACCCTACAATTCTACTGCAATGATTAAATCTTGTTTACTTCAGGCAATTGTTTACTTCAGTTCTCTGTAAACAATGAAATGTATACTCACTCCTCACAATCAGAGCAGTCATGACCAGAACCAAACAATGAAATGTATACTCACAATCAGAGCAGTCATGACCAGAACCAAACAATAAAATGTATACTCACAATGAAATGTATGCATATATTTCATAAACCCCATGTCCAGACATACATGTCTTGCCCATGACCAAACTAAACAATAGCTTATTACACAGGAAGAATACAATAGCTTGAAGATCCGTAACCAAACTAAACATTGCCTGACCATAAGAATTGTATTTGCCAACCTTACATGCCATCCTCTTTTTGCGTTTAATTGAGAACTGGGCAACTCTGAGACAAACACAAAAGCTTGCTCATTTCCCACCTAGATGGAGTACTTTTACAGTAGCATGACAACAATATTACAAACAATATCACTTCACAACAGCTACAAACATACACAACACCAGAACGAGAATTGCAATGTTTATCGCCACCAACACTTGCTCCAACTTGACCGCACTCACTACTTCCATCTTCAACATGTGCAAGTGCTGCTTCAATTCATCAACTTCTGGGGACTTGCAACTTCTCCTCCACTCTTCTTGGCTTCGTCTTCACATTCAATCAAATCATACTCCTCAAGCAATCGACGATAATCCGGAAGCCATTTGAAAAACTTGCATCTTCCGGGCATCTATCAACAAAAAATGATGCAATTTTAGGCCTAATCCATAGAGCCATAGAGACCAACAAAAATCACATTGAGATAAATATTACATCAATTTCATTCCTGTGACACTTGAAGAAAACCTTGTTTGGGTTACGTACGGAATTGGACCTAAGCTCCAGAACCTGGTTTGCACATCTAGGGCAAGGAACAAGAGGCAAACCACTTGGGCCAATGTCGCAAACTTTGAAGCATTGAGTGCCGACCCTCTGACTTAGATCGAGACATTGGGAGGGAGAGTCGAGCAGAGCTCACCTTGGGGGCGACGTTGGGGAAGGCCACTGGAGGAGATGAAGGCACCCGGTGGAGGAGATGAAGGCACCCGGTGGAGGAGATGAAGCCGCTTGGTGGAGCGCAACAGCCCGGAGGGCGAGGCGAGATCGGTGGAGACCGCCTCGTCTTTGGAGGGCGAGGGCACGGATGTGGGTGCCGACTCATGGCGAGGATGGGGCAGTGCTATGGACTCCACCGAGCACCGAGCGAGTCGCACCGAGCATATAGGAAGAGGGGGGCAAAACCGTCAGATCATGTGGCAAAATGAGGGAAAAGAAAAGGATAATACCAGAGAAAATATAAAATGGCATTTTGGCAGTGAGACTCGCATTCGGGATGGCATTATGGCGAAATCCACGTGACTAATGGCATTCTGGCGAAGCGCGATGTATGGAATGGCAAAATCCCAATTAACTCCATTATAAACAAGGCTCAGCTTTGCCACAGATAAAACTAATATTATTCAATATGTTACTCCCGGATACATATACATTTTGGGGGGAAAAAAAGGAATTCTTTTTGTAAGCATCAGATGTCAGTGTGAAGAATGTTCCCCTTGGTTGAATTTGTTCAGTGCTCTGTTCTCCAGATTGATTATCTGTTAGCTGTAGACCTGAATACAAGAGTTCCTTTTGGAATTCTTTGTGGTGAGATAATGACCCATTTGCAGCGCCTAGTAATTAAGAGCCTTAATTGCTACGGTCATTTGAAGATTTGAAGATAAGGTAATTCATTAGATTGTGCAATTTGTATTGAGAGGAAAAGCACTTAAGCACCACTCCATTTGAAAAGGTTTGATGGAGATAGTTGAAAACTGCATCAGATAAATATTTCTCAAATGTTAGAGTTGGTTTCCCCTTTCTTTCTCTCTCCAATTGCTTCTTTGGAAATATTAGCTCTCTAGTTACTTTGGAAGCCTTGAATGAGAACTTTGCGCTCTGCAAGGTAGTCAATATGTTTGCATGTCATTCTTTTATTATGTTTTTGTCACGAACAAGAAAATTGGAATAGGAGTTTGTCCTTTGCTTACTGACATATTAGCAAGAAGGAAATTGTCCAGATTTGTGTTAAACAAATGGCAAAACCATATGAAACCTATTGGTTTATCGATCACACTAACTGATTAGCAGGCATTGGATAAAAATATGTTTCTAGAGGTTTTTTTCCCTCAGATTTTCAGTGAATATGTGTAGATTTTAATTTGCCCTACATATTTATTTCACTTTTTTATTTGTAATTAACACGGTCTACATGAATGAGGTTCAATTTAGTTGTAACAAAGGATAAAAATATACTTCTAGAGGTTTTTTCCCCTCAGATTTTCAGTGAATATGTGTAGATTTTAATTTGCCCTACATATTTATTTCACTTTTTTTATTTGTAATTGACACGGTCTCGTGAATGAGGTTCAATTTAGTTGTAACAAAGCCTAGCTTCCAAACTCCAGTAGTACAATAAATCTAATAGGCGATAGCAAATTGAGAATAGTCTTAGGGCCTGTTTGGCAGAGCTCCAAATCCTGATTCTCCAGCTCTAGCTCCTGATTCTCTATGGAATCGATTCTCTGGTGGAAGTGATTCCTGTCTGAGAAATAATTATGAACTTGGTGGGGAGGTTCATAACTGGGAGGTTGTGAATCAGGTGGGAAGCAGGTTTTTTTGGCTCCCAGGATGCAAGTTAAAAAACATGAATCACTTTCTCGGATTTCTATGTGAAGCTGGTTGATTTTTTCTTGTTTGGTAGAGCTCCTCAGCTTCTCATGAGAAAGTTGAAGTTAGGAGCTCGCAAACGCACTATAATTCTTCAAAGAATGGAATTTTAATACTTCTCTTAACTTTGCCTAAGCAGAAGCAATGTTTACTAAGTTAACTTTATTGTAGGCAGAAGGGCAAATACATATTTTTGCGCTAGCCAATGGGACCAAAACCAATTTTTTCTAGTGCGCTCCCGATCATCGCACGATGCATGAGATTGAGGTGGCCTAGCCCCTAAAAGTCGGATATGGCAGTTAGCCAAGATCACAACCAACATTCTCCCACTTGATCATAAGGCTAACATCATAATTCCATACTTAACAGAACAACACATCAAGCTAAAGTATTTCAACGGTTAATAAATGCACCACTGAAACCCCAATATCTACAGTGCATCATTCTATCCTGATAGGATAATTACTTATTCTTAACGGGAGTTGGTTTGTTCTTATGGTCCTCATTTCCAGAATCATAGGCTTTCCAATAAACCCATGCCGGCAACATGCTCTCGAAGGAGACTGTGTGGTAAACCTTTAGTAAGTGGATCCGCAAGTATAGACTTAGTACTTATATGCTTGACATCAATTGTCTGATTCTGGATTCTATCTTTCACAACATGAAACTTAATGTTAATGTATTTGACAGCACCACTTGACTTGTTGTTACTCGAATAGAATATTGTGGCCAAATTATCGCAGTATATAGGTAGTGGTTTAGATATGCTAGCTGTCTACCACTCTTAATCCCAGAATAAAATTCTTAAGCCATATGGCTTTGCGATAGTCTCATAACATACCACAAACTCGGCTTGCATTGTGGATTATCACGATAAGTGATTGTTTGGAACTTTTTCACGAATGGCTCCTCCCCCAAGTGTGAAGATATAACCTGATGTGGATTTCTGTAACAGCCCAAAATTTGCTTAATTTGAATTTTTGGAGTTATTTGAATTTTTGTGAATTTCTGGAATTTATTTGGATTTAATTTGAATTAATCTTTCTCTTTAAATAATTAAATAATATAAAATTATTACCAAAAATAAATAAAAATATTTTATTTGAGTTCTAAATGCCATGAAATAATTTCTAGAATTTTTCTGGAATTTTTGGTGCTTCGTTCAAATGCTTTGAATTTGTAGAATTATTTTAATTGATAATTCGGGTTAAACCCTAGCTACTGATCTTTGGGCTTGGCCCAACCTCGTGCTTCACCGTTCGCCCATCGAGGGTAGCCCTAACGTCGCTCGCCTGGGGTCGTTGGATCTCGATCCTTCGGCTGGATTAAAGCCGCGTCGCCTGCGCACGTGAGCCGTTGGTTCGCAACCGCTTGGACGTCCCCAATCATGCCACGTCATGTGGGAGAACCTTGATCGGTCGCCGCCGCCGCCATTCTTGCTTGGTTGGCATTTGGATTGTGCGCTCTGGCGTCAATGTACGTGAAATACCCATGAAAGGGCTCTCCGTTCGCACCCATTGCAACCTCTTCCGTGCTGCCGAGACACTCCCTAACTTCGTAGACTTTCTCATTGAAGTAGGACCTCACCTTGCTTCGTTTTGGTGTTCTCCGCCACCGCATGCTTCGCCGCTTCACGAACCCCATTCCAAGTCCGTCGTGGCAAGTCGCATCGGTTGAGATACTTCACTCCGCCGGAGATTACTCGGAGCGCCATCGGCAACATCTTTGTCTCCAACTCCGGCAAGGGAACGCGCTGCACCGCCACTACCTGCCTCGAGCATCAACAACCGTCGGATCTTCATCAAGCCACTCCGGTGAGTCCACGTAGCCATCTAGACGCGCTAGATAAAGTCTGTTGGATCGTTTGTAGACGGCTCGGATGCGCCCACGTGTTCACAGCTAGGACCATCCACGTAACCAACCGAGTAGTTTCAATCTGGGCCGTAGGATTTCAAATTTGTGGTTGGGATTCCACCATTCGGTGCTCCACTGGGGCGTCGCCACGTAGCCTCTCGGGGGTCCAACCGTCGCCGTTGACCGCCGTTGGATTCGAATCAGCAGGCGAACCGCGTCACGCGTACATCCATTCAGCAAGTGTCGCGTGTCGGTTTGTGCTCAGCCGTGCGTGGTACCACGGGACCCACTAGTCATTGACTATATTTCGTGAGCCGCGTCCTTCGTGGACCACTGCTATTCTGTGGGCCCGGTCCATAGACCATGGACCCACATGTCAGTGCCAGCACTGTTCGGAGAACCGAGTCCACGGTGAACCCGAGCCAAGCCGTGCGCTGGGTCCATAGACCCGAGGCGATGTGGTCAGCCTTGGTGCTGCCACGTGTCGGCCGAAGAGTCAACCGGATTTTCCAGTAGGAAAATAAATCCATTAATTCGGGTTTTTCTTTTATTTGAATTTTCAAACTTGTAATTGCTATAACTTTTGCGTTTTAACTCCGAATTGGATGATTCCAATTCCTAAAAATTTATAAAAATGTGAAATATTTATTGGTGAATTTTATTTTATTTTTAGAGTTGATGTTGCTATCTGTTTAGTGTATTTATTGTATGTGTGCTTATTACGATTAGACTCTGAGTTGCCGGAAGCTGTCGGGGAAGAGTTCGGAGACCCATCTCAAGCTTTTGATCAGGATCAACTACTTTTTGAAGGCAAGTCATGCTTTGACCATTTTGCTCCGAGATTATAAAATGTATTTCGATTCAAATTATGCATGCTATGTTAATTAAAAATGACATTGATTAAATTGGGTAAGGTAGTTAATATACCTATCTTGTTTATGCCACCTTGTTAATATTACTTGTATGCCCTAAAATCCTTGACACCCTAAGTATTAATTTGAGTTGGATGCTATTATGATGCCAACACGGGAGGCTAGACCGTGAGTAGATGCCTAGTCCGCTTGTATCTGTTGAATGATTTTTAAAATTGCAAAAGAATATTGACTAAGCAAGTATGGAGCGATATTTTGGAATAGCGTGATGATGTCATGTAATGGATTTAGAGTGTAGTAACTTGTGTGGTTCTACATGTACAATGAAGTGAGCATCGACATGTGTTGCATAATGGTGAGCAAAATTGGAAAATGATTTGGGCCGGGGCAAGTGGCGAGAAGGCTTCGTGCGGTGGATGCAATGTGTCGGCGGGATGGGCCGAGAAATGTAAGGGCTGTGTGCCGGAATCTGAGCCGGATGCTATGTGGACAGAGAGAGTTTTCTGGTTCGTGAAGGAGGAAAGCCAGAGAGAGAGAGCCCCCCTCTCCTTATATAGGCGAAGAGAGCAGGTTACATAAGGTTTGAGAGAGAGAGAGGAGTGACTAGGGCGCACTATTCTTGGCGATCGGGTGTGCGATCTTCGGAGTTGACAGGTCCCTGCGGGTGTCATGATGGGTTAGCAGGTTCGGCCAGCTATGTCCTATTGGTAGGGCTAGTGGTGATGCTCGTTAGGAAAAGCGCTTACGCCCTCTGTGTGTTTGTCGAGTAGGGGTTGCGTGGTGTCTCTAAGCGTTGCTTTGGGAAGGAATGCATATCCTGCTTTCATTGCCGTTCTCAGACGGGGTTGTCCCACCAAGTCGATCGATGGCGTGGCGGAGTTCTTGAGACGGATTTCGCGAGTCCCGACCGTGGACGGTCGAAGGGTCCGCCTCCGTCTGCGGTCGGGTAAGGCGTTCAGTAGCCCGACCAAGCCCGACCGAGGCAAGGAGTCCGACCGTGGCGGACCGGCGCCTCCGCAGAACCGCGTCATAAGTGAAAGATCTCTCGTAATCTGACCAAGACCTTGCTATGAGGTACCTCTGGTATTAGTATTCGTCAGTAGCCCCCGGGGCCGGCCGAAAACGCGGGGCATTCCCGGATGGACCCTTCGACTTCTGCAACATATCTCCTTCGTAGACGCGGCGACGCCTCGACTTCCCATGCCTTCATTAACTTGGGTCTGCTCGGCTTCCACGCGCCGAACGTTTATAAGGTGACGCGGAAGCGGGGATCGGAGTAGCAACTCTCAACCTAGGTCTTGGATCTCCCCGGGACGCTTGGAGGCTGCAATGGCTTCTTCTCGGTCACTCTCCGCCGGCTGCGGACGTCTGCCGGCGGTATTTGGTTTCGGAGATGGCGCGTGGCGCCGCCACGACGAGAGGCTTTCCTTGCGAGCTCAGGAGGACTTCAACCTTGCCATGGCGGAGCAGGCGAGGCTCGGCGCCGTCGTGGTACGCCGCCCATGCTTGTTGAGCGCATTGACCGGCGTCATCCCAAAGCTCGCCAAGGCGAGGGACGCCCTTGTTCGGGCGATCCGGAGCATGCTCGGCGCCTAGCTTTTCTTGTTTTCTTGCTTGTTTCCCTCCCGATTTTTGGGAGACAACGATGATTCGGTCTTTGCCCCATGCCTGTTTGAATGTGGTCGTCTTTTTGCTTGTTTGGGGCTTCTTATTCTTGCGACCCTTGATGTCACGACCATGCCGCAGAGTAGTGGGCTTCGACATGTAGCGCGAGATCCGTCGATTAGGTCGATCCTTTTAAATCTGTAGCTGGCTACCGGTGAAGTCTAACCCGAGCCCCGAGTAGATCGAAGAACGGTCGGGGTTATTCAGTCGACGAGTTCGGCCGACTTGGTCGAGGGGTCGGCTCGTAATGAGCCGTCGAGATAAACGCTGTCGCCTTGCGTAGAGTTCGATTTTAAGCGCTGGTTTCGTCCTTGTTGGGCGCGGCGTGGTCGGTGGGAGGTCCGGATGCCTTCGCGAGAGGTTCCGGTTCTGAGTGCTTTTTAACGTCATAGCTAGACGCGGCCGTGGTCAGCAGGAGGTCCGGATGCCTTCGCGAAGGTTCGGTTCTGAGTGCTTATTTAACGTCGGCCGGACGCGGCCGTGGTCGTGAGGAGGTCCGGATGCCTTCGCGAGGTTCGGTTCGAGAGTGCTATTTTCTGCGTAGTGGGCGTGTTAGTGCTATTTTTACGCCGTGGTGGGCGTGTTAGTGCTATTTTTACATCGTGGCTGGGCGTGTTAGGCGTCTTTGGTTTTAACGCCGAGCTAGGCGGGGGCATCCATCTCGAGTCCTCGTCGGGCGAGTGTCTGCGAGAGGAGGCGGCTGTCGATCCCGTATCGCCCGTCGCAGTGTGGGACTGGAGGGGTGAGCAAAAGCAGCGTGTTTGCCTCGTCGGCGAACACCGTGCTCGTGGAGCTACAAAAGCGGGTTATCCGAGTGGGCCTGGAGGTCGAGCGACCTCGGCGGACGATCCCTCGTCGGGAGTCCGACCGTGAGGCGACCCATAAAAACCTTTCTTTACTCAATCCGTCTGGGACCCGGAGTTGTTCAGTAACTTCGAGGCGTGGTGGCTGCTTTGCTTTCGAGAAGCTCATGAGAGTTTAAAATATGGTCTTGGATCTGAGCTAAAGGCGATTGGGTCGTCCGCCAACCCAACTAGAGACCCAGGGTTCGCCTAAAACTTGCCCTCGCTCGTTTGCTGCTGGGTCGGCGGGGGATCCATCCGGTGGAGACCCACGGCCAGGTCTTATTCGTCAGGCACTCAACCCTTCTCGCCACCTCGAGGCTGCGAAGGCCTGGTGGGCTTTTCCTCCTGCCTCGGGTCTGTTTGAGCCGACCCGGAGGCGGAGATTAAGGGGTCGTGGGGCGTTTCGCCCGGAGCGACACCCCAACGTCTCTGCAAGCATTTAATCTTGCGCGGGAATTCATCTGGCGAAATGATTAGGGGCGGCATGTCTTCTGGCGGCTTGTCGCGGCGTCTGTGGCGGGACACGTGATGTGGGCGACAAGCGGCGGTTGATGTGTGTCCGGCTAGCATGCCCCATAGGTGCTTGCAGTTGTGAGGTAATGGGGGCTCGGTCGTTTCCCCATCCTTCGACATCGCCCGCTCCCTTGCTTTTTCGCGATTTCCACTCTGCAAAATGCCATGGATGGGCGAAAGGGTTACCATCGTGGGGGAACGAATGGCTATTCGGATCATTATCTTTGGTCGATTTCCATCCTCCGTGCTTTCGGTATGGCGAACAACCGACGACCGTGGCTTAGGAAGCCACGGGGTCATATAAGCGCGGGTCGTCATGTTGGCGTTTTAGGAAAGCTTCGGATAATGAGGGTTAGCTTGCACTGCGGGCCTAATGTTCCCAACCGGTCATAGATCATACCGCTGGTGTTCCTTCTCCCGACGATGCATTACCCATAGCTGCTATGTTGCAGCTGGGCTTAGGTAATGCGCTTCGGGTCGGAGGGACTACCGTTGGGGAGGGTCTAATGGCAGACCAGTTGCCCGACCCGCGTGAGTGTAAGAACCTTGGGTATAAGCTGCTCATCCACACTTGCACGGGAGAAGAGTGTTTCCGACCGACTAGGGGTCGCTCCGCATGGGTATTTCCTTCTTCCACAGAGCACTACTGCATAGCAGTGGCATTGGGGCGTGGTAGTAAACTCGGGCGAAGGACTACCATTGGGGAGGGCCACATAGCCGACCCGGTCACCCGACCCGTGAAAGTGTGTGAGCTTGTAGCCCCCGAGCGATATGTGGGGACCGAGCTCGTGATCATCACACAGCGCTCGGACTCGAAATGGAAAACAAATGCGAAAGAACTTGTAAGGGAAAGATTGCCTTATCTTTTATTTTGGATGCGGGAGGTGTTGTGGCGGTTCAGCCGCCTTTTCGGTCGCGGTTAAATCCGATGGCGAAGTTGAAGAATCGTGACATGATGCGCCACGGGGGGCGGAGAGGCGCGTCACGTTGCTCAAGGCGCGAAGTTAATGTGCGCACAGTGGCCGCTTCGCCTTGCCTTTGAAAAAGATCCGGAGTGTCAGGGGCCGTCATTCTTTTAAAATCGTTTTCGCCTCTTCACCCCTCCCCGCCCCTTTGTCTCAGCACAAGAGAGAGGAGAATCTCGAGCAGCGAATGGCTGACCGGCGGCGGTGACCGGACAATAGGGAAGCGGGAGGCGGCCAGGTTGAGCCCAGCAGCCCCTCCCAAGAGGACGTGCTGACGCGGGCCCCTGGTACCTTGACGGGGATAGGATCCTGCCCTCCGTCGTCCCTCCAGTATTAGGATTCCCCTCATGGTATGTATTTGATTTGCCCTGTGGTGGCTTCGAATTCCGCCTTTTACTGACATCGAGCCGTTTCCTTTTTCTCTCTTAGCGCCTCCGGCCTGCGTTTGGGTTGGCCGTCTGCGGTCGTCGCGGTGGGAGAAACGGACGCAGGTGGCGCGGCTTCCGATGTCCCTCCGATCGCTCTGGGTCACCCTCCTTTGGTGGCGGCTCGGACGACGGATCTGTCAGTCGCACTAAGCGGTGAGAGCCTCTCTCAATGCCCATATTAGAGGCCACTTCCTCGCGGGAGGCGGTGCAGCAGCAAGCCCTCGCCTGGCCGCCTGAGGAGCTTCGCCAAGCCTTGAGACGCAGATCGCAGCTGGGCTCGAGCCGAGACCGCCGAGATCGAGCCGCCTTCTTGCTAAGAGCTGCAGACCTCGCGTGAGCCCTTCGCCTATGCTCGCTTGGCCTCCGAGAGCATAGGAAGAGCTGAAACCACTTGGGGTGAGGTTTGGAGGAACCATCGACCATACCTTGACGGGTATGCCCACGGCTCACCAGTGAGCGGCCTCGACGTCTGCCCATCCGGGCCTTCTTACGCGCTCCGTTCGCGAGGGACGGGGTCGCCCGTCGTCGTCGCGAACGCGTCTTGGCTTTCTTTGCACCAGCCGCGACGCCTCCTTCGACCCGATGGCGGTCGTCGCGGGGATCGAAGGAGACACGAGTCCTATTCGAGCGAGTGCGGCGGCATGAGAAGGTCGCGGCGCGGGGGGACGTCGTTATAAGGAGCGATGGCTCGGACGGTGATGACGCCTCGAGCTAAGGAACCTCCTGGCGCCTCCGCTTTCTTTTGTTTTTATATGGTGTGATGTGTTTTTGGACATCTTCCTTAATATCTTGCCTCTTTCCTTCATGAGTGACACCCGCTGGATCACCATAGCCTTTGGGAGCCACGGAGGCGGCCGGAGCGTAGGTCCCAGCTCTACAATGTCACCATCTGGACTTTCAGGTCGAACGGTGGCGAGTTGGGAACCTTCATAACGGCAAAGGGTCCTCCCCACGGGGACCCTTGGAGTGGCGTGTGATTCTGGGCACCCCTTTGGGTGGTGGAGTCGAGGAAGGTGGAACGAGCTCTGCTCCTGGTGCGAACACGTCGTCGAGCTCGCGCCGTCGTTGGTGAAGAAGACCATCGAGGAGGGAAATGGGAATCCGGAGATCACGAAGATGACACGCAAAGGCCCCTACAGGGCGCATGCCAATTGGCGTTTAAGAAACCGCAGACGTATTTGTGAGTTAAGGGGCCGCGCGTCCCCTCTCCTTGATGGTTAGGCTAACGACACCTCGGATGAACACTGGATCGGGTTGAGGAGTCTCAGATTTATACTGGTTCGGGCGGAACGTCCCTACTTCCAGTTTGTGGCGGAGGATCTCGTTGATCTGGGGTATGGTGGATTACATGCGAGGACTAAGGACAGGCCCTTAGCGCTCGTTTGCGTGGGTGAGCTCGGGAGCCGTCCATTGCTTTCGGATCGGGAAGCGAGCGGATGCTAAGTGGGCGGAGAGAGTTTTCTAGTTCGTGAAGGAGAAAGCGAGAGAGAGAGCCCCTCTCCTTATATAGGCGAAGAAGCGAGTTACATAAGGTTTGAGAGAGAGGAGCACCTAGGCGCACTATTCTTAGCGATCGGGTGTCACGATCTTGAGTTAATGAGTCCCTGCGGGTGTCACGATGGGTTAGCGAGTTGACCAGCTATGTCCTATTGGTAGGGCTAGTGGTGATGCTCGTTAGGAAAGCGGCGCCGCCCTCTGTGTGTTTGTCGGTAGGGGTTGCGTGGGCGGTGTCTCTGGCGTTGCTTTGGGAAGGAACGATATCCTGCTTCATTTGCCGTTCGACGGGGTTGTCCCACTTTGAAGTCGATCGATGACGTGGCCGGAGTTCTTGAGGCAGGATTTCGCCGGGTCCCGACCGCGACGGGTCGGAGGGTCCGCACTCCGTCTGCTGATCGGGTAGGAGCGTTCAGTAGCCCGACCGGCCCGATCGAGGCATAAGGAGTCCGCACCTGTGGCGACGGCCGTGGCGCTCCGCAGACCGCGTCATAAGTGAAAGATCTCTCGTAACCTGACCAAGACCTTGCTATGAGGTACCTCTGGTATTAGTATTCGTCAAGCCTCGTCAATTGCCTGTGGCAATACGAGTGGTTCATCGACTTACTTTTGCTTCCGCTATAGAACTTGTTGTACTTTTGTTAATTGTAGCCTGCGTGGCGAAACTTTGTAAGGAGACCATAAGGTCGTTAGCAATTTATTATTATTGTTAAGTACTTTATGATTATTCAGCTGTGTATGATTGTGGTACTTTAATCCTATTTGCTTTGTGTGCACTAAGCGTGATCTGGACTAGTCACGAGAATACCTGAGGGTCGGATTTGCAAATTCGGGTCCGACAATTTCTTAATATCAACATAACACGCAAAGTCGCGTCTGAATGCTTAGTGCCTTGCATATGACGCAAAAACTTTCTTAACGTCTTTCCAATGGTCCAACCCTGGATTAGATTGATATCTGCAAAGCATCCCGGTTACGAATGCTAAATCAGGGTGAGTACATACTTGAGCATACATAATGCTTTCGACAGCTGAAGCGTAAGGAATCCCCTTCATCTGATCAATTTCTAATTGATTCCTTGGATTTTGGAAAGTTTCAAACTTATCGCTCTTAACAATAAGAGTAGATGTGGCAGAGCAGTTATGCATATTAAATTTCTTAAGCACTCTATCAATGTATGCCTTTTGGGATAGACCTAATACCCCTTTAGACCTATCTAGGTAAATCTCAATGCCCAAAACGTAAGAGGCATCACCAAGATCCTTCGTATCAAAATTAGCGGAAAGAAATCTTTTGGTCTCATACAGTATATCCTTATCGCTGCTAGCCAATAAGATATCATCCACATAAAAGCACTAAGATAGTGAATTTGCTCCCCGTAGTCTTAATATATATACAATTGTCCACTTCATTTTCTTTGAAATCAAAATTTCTTATGATCTCATCAAACTTAAGGTACCATTGTCTAGACGCTTGTTTTAGTCCATAAATAGATTTCTTAAGTCGACATCCCATATGTTCATTGCCTTCCATGACAAAACCTTTTGGTTGAGCCATATAAACATTCTCATGTAAGTCACCATTAAGGAATGCAGTTGTAACATCCATCTGATGTAGCTTTAAATCATAATGAGCAACAAGCGCCATGACAATTCTCAGTAAATCTTTCTTTGAGATGGGAGAGAAAGTATCAACATAATCAATCCCTTCTCTTTATGTAAACCCTTTTGCTATAAGTCTTGCCTTGAATCTTTCGACATTTCATACTTAGTTTTGTAGACCCATCTACAGTCTGTTGTTTTGACTCCATCAGAAATTTCTACTAGATCCCATACGTCATTAATGCTCATAGACTTAATTTCAACCTGCATGGCCTCAAGCCACTTAGGTGAATCCTTAGTCAACATAGCCTCCTTAAATGAGGTGGGATCGTCTACCTTCCATATATCATTTACATCTTCATTCATGTATACGACATAGTCATTTGGGATGGCAGACCTTCTGTCCCGCTGTAATCTCCTTAGTGTTACATTAGTTATCACAGGGGACTGTTGAGGCTCATCATTAGGTGCTATACTATTAATTCCAGAATCCTCAGTTGGAGGCTCAACTCCAGAATTCTCAGCTGGAGGTGTAACTGAATGAGGTACAGGAAGAATAGTCTCTTAGATTATCGGTAATGGTACATAAGTCCAAATCTCCTCAAAATCTATTTTCCTAGCCTCTGAGATCCCACTGATTTCATCATTCTCTAAAAATACAGCATATCGGGTTTCCACAAACTTAGTGATATGGTCTCGACAATAAAATCGATACCCCTTAGATCTTTCAAGATATCCAATAAAAATGGCAACTTACTGTCTTAGGATCTAATTTCCCAGTATGTGGATTAAAAATTTTAGCTTCAGCAGGACAACTCCACACACGTAAGTATTTTAAACTTGGCTTCCTCCCAGTCCATAATTCATAAGATGTCTTAAATACTGATTTACTGGGAACCCTATTAAGTATATGTGTGGCTATCTTTAATGCTTCCATCCACAAACCAACTGGTAAATTTGAGTAACTCATCATGCTACGCACCATATCCATAAGGGTGCGGTTGCGTTTTTCAGCTACTCTATTTTGCTAAGGTTCACCAGGTGTTGAATAGTGGGCTATTATGCTATTTTTTGAAAGAAACTTAGCAAATGGACCTGAAATCTATCCATAAGGAAAATGTCTCCCATAATATTCTCCTCCATGATCTGATCTTACTATCTAATCTTTAAATTATGCTAATTTTCTACTTCAGCCTTGAATATTTTAAACTTATCAAGTGATTCAGATTGATCACGAATAGGGAAAATATAACCATAATGGGAGAAATCATCAGTGAACGTAATAAAGGAGTCATACCCATCTACTGAAGTTACAGAAAATGGACTACATATATGAGTGTGAATTAATTCTAATATTCCTGTGCTTCGTGTGGCTCCTTTCTTAATTTGTTTTACATATGTCCCCTTAATACAATCAATACAGTGGTCTGAGTCAGAGAAGTCCAATGAGTGGAGTATCTCTTCCTTAATTAGACGCTCCATTCTCCCCTTTGAAATGTGACCTAAACGACAGTGCCACAATTTCGATGAAGTCTCATTACTTATACTTCTCTTTTGCTTATTGGTAGCATCACACACATTCATAGGCACAGAAAATTCAGAGAGAGGAAGCATATAGAGTTTGTTTCATCGAGTCGCGAGACTAACATTATTTGAATTAAAACTTATAACACATTTATTATCCCCAAAAGTACAAATATATCCATTATCATCCAAAAGAGCAACAAAAATAAGGTTCCTTATGGTGGGAACATAAACAATATTATTTAATTAAAGGATGAAGCCACTATCTAATGCTAATGGTAGTGTGGCAATGGCTTTAACTTCAGCCTCCCTTCCATTAGCAACTCTAAGACTTCGCTCCTCCTTTCTTAGTGTCCTCACGGTAAGGAATCCCTGCAATGAATTTAAAACGTGCACAGAGGCACCAGAATCAATCCATAAAGTATTAGGGGAAAATCAACAAAAAGGGTTTCATCAACAGTAGAAATTATGTAATTATCCTTCTTGGCAATTCACTTCATAAAGCGCACACAATCCTTCTGTATGTGTCCATTGTTTTTGCAAAAGCGATAGATAGGCCCATCAGAAGTAGAGTTAGATGTAGCAGGTGCCTTCTCCTTTAGCTTTGGCTTGCTTGACTCAGTCTTAGGGGGAAAATGCAGCTTCTTTTTGGACATAGCTTCCCTTTGGAATTTTCTTTTCCCATGACCAACATGGAAAACTTGGTCCTTCCTTTCAACCTTAAGCCTCCCTCCTCCTAGACACACATAGTGATCAACTTGCTCATAGTCTATTGTTCCTTCTGAGTATTATAATTAATCTTGAAAGCATTATACTCAGAAGAAAGGGAGGTCATAATAAAATGGACCAAGAAACCATCAGAAATAGCCATGTCCATGCCCTTGAGTTTGGCAACCATATCAGTCATCATCATTATATGCTCACGAACGCTGCTAGAGCCATCATACTTAGTCGTGAGCATCTTTATGATCAAGGTACTGGTATATACTTTTGAGGAGCCCTTAAATTGCTCCTCAACTGAAGCCAAGTACTACTTAGCATTATCGAATTCAGGGATTGCTCCCCTTATCCCTACAGATATGGTGCTTTTCATAATCATCAAGGACATGCGGTTAGACTGCTCCCACTTTTCTGCTGTTAAGTCATAGAGTTTCTTTTTCTCAGTGAAACTCTCATCATCAGTAGAAGGAGCTACGGGAGCATCCTCACGTAATGCATAATCCAAGTCCATAACTCCAAGGACAATCAAAATCCTCTCCTTCCAAGAAGGAAAGTTTATCCTTGTTAGCTGCTCAATGCCGTTCAAGTAAGCGGTAATATTAGTGTTATTCATGGCTGAATCAACAAACAAAATTTAAATCAGTAATCATTAAAATGAATGTCTCGCATAAAATTAACCCTAGGTTGGTCTAATTAACAATATGTAAATGATAGGAAATTTAATAGCTCTATCTCGCATCACTGTTGGGCAGAAACAAAAAAGAACTAATTATCTTATAGGTGACACATGTTCATAAACAACGTTGGTCAGTATATGATCATGGTCATAACATATCCCAATTTTAAACATTAAACAATAATCTCTAATCAAAACTTTCTCTTGGTTCCATTTTAATTAGAGATAATGCTCACAAATAATCATCACATGAAAAATTAATTGCCACATTAAATAATATGCCCAGGAAATTAATCATGAAAATAATCTGAATATTAATGTTCAGGAAAAAGCACTACCTTGAAAAAGGCCATCTGTGGCGGTTCATAACTACCATCAGGGGCGGTTTTTGAACCGTCACAGATTTAGTGCCACTGATAATTGAGGATTATCAGTGACGGTTTGTGGTGGTTCTATCCAAAAACCGCCATTGATAATGTGATTATCAGTGACGGTTCTAGCCAAAACCACCACTGATAATATTATCAGTGACGGTTCTATCCACAAACCGCCACAGATATAGGGTTATCTGTGGCAATTCTATCCACAACCCGTCACAGATATCATTGTATCAGTGGTGGTTTTTCAATAGAACCGCCACAGATACTCATATCAATGACGGTTTTAGCCAAAAACTATCACTAATAACTCTAGACAACAAAATAAAACGTAGGCATTTCGGGCTAGCCTCAGGTAGCGCTAGCCATGCCCTCTAAAACAGCATATACATATCGTACACATTGTAACAGATGTATACACAAAGTAGCATAAGATAAGCCATAATGAAACATCAATTTACACTTTGTAATGAGACAAAATTTAAATAATGAAAGACTAAACTACTTTTCTAAACTACAAGCCTACTAGTCTTCGGTGTTGGTTAGAGACACACGATGTATAAAATGAGTATGGATGACTAGATCGTTGTTGTTTTTATTAGGAAACTTGCCTTTTGGGTTGATGATTTCCTTCATGATGAAGTAGGTGAGCTGTCCCTGAATAGCTTGGATTTCCATAGGAAGCAGTCCTCCCGTAGGCAACTTGAGGCGTTATAAATAGGAAAAATAAATCTCAGAGTATATAGAAATTGAGTGGTGTGAATCAATGTGTGATGTAAGCATGACAAACCTCTACATCATTGTTTATTATTATAGAACCTAAGATGTCATGCATGTATTCGCACACGAAGTATCCACATAAATTTGTGCCTTGCGGCTGCTTGTGACACTGTAAAAATTGAATATACTAAAATATCATGGAAGGAGTTATTTACTATGAAATACGATATAAGAATATTACTTGCGTGCATACCGGAAATTTAGTACGGATTGAAAGGGATTTGTGGTATGGGCGGTATCTTGAGCTCTTTTTACAATATCTTTTGAACGCATTATTCATTACAGTTATCATCTCTTCGTAGTTTTTTCTATTTTTATTCAACGGGTCCATGATCAGCATCTTGCTCTTTTCTGGAATAATTACTACGAGAATCCAGTGGAAGCTACATACACATGTATGATTCCATAGTCATTAGTCCTAAGATGAAAGTAAAGAATAAAATCAACGAGTAATTTAACTAGATAGTGAGAAACTTACTTAAAATTGCATGATAAAAATATAAACTCCTTGTTTTGTAGCTTGATCAAAGTATTATATACATATTCCTCGACCTCCTTTGGTACTCTTGTGATTTCGGCCTGGCAAACCATTCCCGAGTCAAGGAATCCCACTGGTCCCTAGGTTTTTCTTAGTTTGATCATCTCGTATCTAGATAAGGAAAAAGTTAGACATGCATGACATTTATCGGTATTACATGAATTAGACCATGATTTATATATTAGACACTTACAGTGACCAGCATCTCAAAAAAGATATGTCGAGGGCGTCGTGATAGAACAAGCTGTGCAAGTTATCGAATTCTATCATGAAGCAGCCAACTCCCTAATGGTGAAAATGTTCCTCTTGAAAATGGGCAGTGATAAGCTTCGGGAGTACCTCTTGGTTGGATCGCTCCATATACCAGGCATGTAATTATTGCATCATGAGTGATAGGCTATTTAACTTTGAAGGGGTGACTAACGGCTTCCCCAGTTTGAATACTAATCTTTCTTGGTTATCTTGTACTTCAGTCTTCCCTTTGCCCTTACTTTTTGCTAGCACAACATCATATTTTGTTCTGGCTTTGCCGGCCTGATCTAGCTGATACGACTTGTCTAATGTGCCATTTCTTCAGATCAGGGGTTGGAATTAGTTTGTCCTATGAAGTACTCACACTAGCCATGTTGTTTGGTGCTTCATCGCCATTTCACGCTCAGGTGCTGGTGAAGGTAGCGCGAGTTCTACTGCAGAAGAGGCAGGCACTACATGGTCTAAGACAATGTCACGCTTGCGCCATTGGATGAATGAGTGGACGACACTTCCTAGAGTTGTAACCTCGTCATTGCAGGGAATTTCCAGCGCGATGTCGGCAAACTGTGGAAGTACCGTGTCCACCTGGACCATTGTATAATCTGGCGCTATCGGGGAGTTGTGCAGAACACCCCCTTCTTGGCATAGATAAGCTATTCTTGTACCAGCTTGCAAGAATATGTTCATGACGGACACGTTAAGCTGGCAAGGTGTGGGGTCTTGTATGTCGTCCACAGGATAATGGGTGTTATCCAGTTCTACCAATGGCGTGGAAGCGCAACTACTGCGACGATTTGTAGGGCTGGAGAGAACGTTGTGGACTTGCGACTGGCGTATGACTTGTTGTACTTGTTGTTGAACTTGTTCTTATATGGTGTCTTGTAGTTCTTGAAGAACCCTTTCCTTCATCTTTTCCAATTCTTTTTCAACACGCTCTTCTTTGGCTCTCTTGCAACTCCTATAAGAGTCTCTGTGCTTGGGAATCCCATCTTCCAGGGAACCTTGACCCCAACTCCTCGTGTCCGACCAGGGTGCTCTTTGTTTCCTAGGGTCGCCGTTAGTTCGTCTTTCTCCCTGTCTGGGTGGAAATTTCATTAGCTAAACTCTTTGGGATATTACTTTATCATTACTGCTTTTGAATGATAGGGCCCCATTAGACGTGATAGATGCCCTCGCTAGCACATAATGCTTGATTCGGTCTGGTAGTCTAGTCAAGGGACTTGCACCAGTCAATCAGACCACATCTAATTCCTGCATCTCCCATTGAGGAATTTTATCGGCGTACCCACTCGTGCCTAGTCTATGGGGGTGAGTATTATTCCTCCTTGCGATGTTTATGTGGTCCTCACTGGACTTCTTTGCCGCTTCATCTTGCTTCATCGCCACAAACTCATCTCAATATGGCTCTAATTTTGAATAGTCTCCGATGGCTGATCGGTTTTTCTTCACATAGTTTGTATTTAGCCTCACCTTGAAGTTCCTTCATGCCGCATTCATGGTCATCAACGCATCACGACGCACGAGCTCTTCGGCTTCTTCGGGGAATTCAAATGTTTCTTTGAGCTCTGTCCATAGATACTCTTTGGTGGTGCGGGGCACTTTGTGCCAATCCAAATAGGTGATTGGCACTTTATCCCTTACATGTATCCGCATGTGGACCTGTATTTTGTTGCTGACTTCCGTGGTGCAACAGGGGCCCCAGCATCTGAGACCTCCGAGATGGTATACCGATCTCCAGGCTTCTTAGTTTTCCCTTGGTCTCGACGTCTTGTAACGGGAGCATCATCTATTGCAGCGGTGGAGACCTCGGCATCTTCAGTGATTAGCTCAATGTTAAGATACCGGCTTGGGCTCGGGTTGGAAGTCTCCTCCATTACAGGATCGGGATTGGGTTCCATAAGAACTACATTTCCACAAGAAATGTTTATGTGGGTCAGAAATCATAATACTTAAGGTTATTTTGCTAACAGGATTTATGAATTTAATCCAAATTAGATCTTTTATCAACTAATAAGATTATGAATTCATGAATATTTCGATATTAGCTCTACATGACTTAACATTTAATTAAGTCATTCTATTTGCTTATACACATTTAATTGTTGATTCTAGAAAAGAGGAATGGTTGTAACATGACAGAGGTGAAAACTAAGATGCTAGCAATAGAGTGACAGGTCTAGCATTTAGGGGATACCGTAGGCATAACATTGGTCCAAAATAATTAATTCTTTGTTAGTCCCTGCTATTTTCCTAATGTTATTTGTTAAGGCAACAAAGTGACTAGAATACTTCCAAAGACTAAAATGTAGCCCTGAAGATGCATTTTAAATAAGAGTATTATGATATTTTCTATCCAGACTATAAAAAAGAGGAGTACATTCTCATTCTTGTTTTGCAACTATAGAATTATCACTAACAGATTCTAGTTGTCATTCTATACCATATAGCACATAAACAAGATGATACTAAACAAATTTAAGCCATCCATCATATGAATTATGCTTTCTACCTCAAAGAGAGGAATTATTTTATTATGCTCTCAGATTTTAGGATTTGGATAAAGATAAGGATCTTCACCACAATCACAAATGGGCTAGACTAATCAATTCAATGACTTAAGCCTTGAACCCTTACCACCTTAGCATGCACATATATTAATTAAATGTGATTCACTGTTATAAGTCAATTTATAGCTAGAAATATGTCTGTTTTGCCCACAAACAGAAGACTGATCAGATTGTCAATATAGCAACAAAGCCAACAGAAACAATTTCAGATCAGTTTAACAAAGTCTACTAACCGAACCAATAACAGTATTCTATCCAGGAAATTCTACCAACAAATATAAGTTCAGATCAGTTAATCAAGAATACTGATCAAACCAAATGACAATGATTTGTTCAGACAATTCTACCAACAGATACAAGTTCAGATCAGTTAATCAAGACTACTAACCAAACCAAATTTCAATCATGCAAGTCTAGCAGTTCAAGGCTTAAACCATTTCATCAATTGTCATGTTCATCAAGTAACCCTAATGTCATCATAGAGCAACAAGGGGCAAACGAATCAGAAATCAGAATTTCTGAAATACTCACAAAAGAGTAGCACTCAAAGCTACTCGGAAGACCAAGGCAAGGCATGACTTGAGCATTATAAACCTCACTCCAAGTTAACTTAATGTAACATAAGTTATTGCAAATCATGCATGCTGATACATATATCAGTCTAGCTTGTAGCTAGTCCATCGAGCACATCCTTTGCAAGAACATATCTCATACATGTTGATTCAACTATTGGAGGTCAACTTAGGTATATACGTCAATCATAAGCAGCACCAACACGACGCAACAAAAAAAGGGCATGTCCTAGTCATGATAATCATCTGACCTAAGAATTATAGACTATGTGCATCGCATCAGTATTGGTCAAGACATTAGATCTAGTAATCAAAAGTATATCTACCATGTGCCTCATCCATACAAGTCAAACAACTAAATCTGCATAAAACCACGAAATAATGTGGTGCTGGCCTTCATTAGGGATATTTTGAAAAAAAATGTAATATAAGGAATCTTTTGATTTCATTACGAACATTTCGTCATAACCATTTTAATACATACATATAGCTAGTGCTAACTGCTAATTGATGCCCAACATCCCCATTGTTAGTAGCTTCGTTGGTATGCCCTAGCACCAATTCCCAACTCCAAAGCATTTTCATATAGAATGCGGTGATGAATAGTTTAGATCACTAGTAACCACTAAGGTATACATCCAAAAAAAACAAAATTTCGTACATTCAAAATTAAGGTATACATCCAAAATTTCAATGGCCATATCAAAGATATATGAAATTTCATACCCAAACTCCGAATTTTGAATGGGAATGCACTCACCGATAGGGGAGGCGCCACCGGGGTGGCGGGGGTGGGGCGCCAGGTCGGGCGGCCAGGGGTGGCACCACCGCTGCAGAGGCAGCTGGCTGGGGTTGCTGGTGTCGGGCCGCCTGTCGGGGCCGCCGATAGTGGCGCTGGTGTGGGCACTGCAGAACGATGGGTCGACGATGGGTGCGGTGCGGGCACTGCAGGACGATGTCGGAGCGTCTGAGCGGGAGGATGGTGAAGGGTTAAGTTAGGGCTAGTATTTATATGGGGCATTATCTGTGGTGGTTTTTAAGAAAAACCACCACTGATAAAATTATCTATGGCGGTTCTTCTTAAAAACCGCCATAGATAACCATTTTTTGTGACAGTTTTTCTTATCTATGGCGGTTTTAAGTAAAAACCGCCATAGATAACCTATCTCCACATTTGGGCTATCAAATATCATTAAAATATTTTTAAATTTTTTTACCAGGTTCAGACGATAATTATTATTATCTATAAAAATTTTTAGATTAAAATAAATTATATAAAAATTCTAACAACGCTGACTGCTTTATTTACTTATTTATGTTTTTATTTTTGCTTGAGGATGAAAATGAAGTCAAAATTTTTGAAATTTTTTGAGAGAGTTTAATATGTGAAATTTTTATTATTTAATTTTTTTAGATCAAAATCATGCATATTTATTTTGTATTAATTCTGATATGGCAGTTTTTAGATTTCCTTATTTTCTGTTTTTAATTTTAAAAGGTAATTCATCAAACCTGACGCACCGGAGTGTGTGATTTGCTTCATGTCATACGAAGCTCAAGTGTTCATGGCAAGTGTACATATGTGATTAATTTTTAGCTACAGAAACATATCACATTTTACATCACATTTCACATCACAAATCACATTTTACATCATAAATCACATTTTACATCACATTTCACATCACAAATCACATTTTACATCACATTTCTATTACTCCATATAAATGGACACATATTGCCGTTACTCCTAACTAATTATTTTCTTTTACAATTTGGCCTTCGTTGTGATCATCGCGATGATAGGTAACTTCTTCCTCAAGCCAAGCCTTACATTCCTCGGTTCGTTTCCAAAGTTCTCCCTGAAGAGCCTATCGATGGTTCTCGTCTCAGTTTTCCATCCCTCTTACACTCTTCCGAGTGCCATCACATCAATTTGGCGTGCTTTTTGTTTCCAAATAAACGCTTCAAACGAGGTATTACTTGCAAATATCACATCACTTTAGCGAGAGCACCTTTCTTCACCTCGATGCCTTCGCTGTCATCGCCCTTACGCTTGTATCGCGATGCTTTGCACACCGGACATACATGCCTGTCTGCATAGTCTTTGTGATAGAGTATACAATCATTTGGACATACATGTATTCTTTCTACTTCCAATCCCAAGGAACATACAACCTTCTTAGCTAGATACGTGGTTTTAAGCAACACGTTTCCCTCTAGAAGCATATCCGCTAAGAGATGTAACAACGCCGTGATACTCTTATCCGACCAACCATTGCCTGCTTTCAATTTCAGCAGTGAAAGCACAGTGTGCACTTTGTGTACAACTAGGGAACAAAGGTTTCTCTGAGTCTTCCATCAAACTCTTGAATTGATTAAACTCTCTCTAACTAGTGTAGTTCTCTTCTGCATCACGCAACATTTGAGCCAGATTATTGTCATCATCGACGATCAATCTATCCTCATCGGATCTATAATTGATGTCATCTACCATATTGCCGGCTCCGTCGTCGTCGACGTTATTATATTGAAGTATGATCTCCTCTTCGCCGTGCCTTATCCAACTTGTGTAACTAGATACAAAACCCCTCCGAATCAAGTGCAAGTGGATATTGTCTTTGTCCGAAAACATCTTCTCATTTCTTGCAATCAATGCATGGACAATGTATGTACTTCATTTTCTTTTGCAAGCTGTTCTCTTCGGCGGCTCTTAGAAAGAAGAAACGCCATCGATGTATTCTCAACAGTAACAGTTCGCATTGTACATCTAACTCCTGGTTCATCTACAATAATTAATTAATGTAAATAATTATTAATATCCAATAATCTTAATTAAAATATATGCTTATACCAAACTAAAATTAAATTTATCCTCTAAATGAGCTACATAATAAATTCATCAACTCAAAATGAAAGGCAACTTCATTACCACGAACCTACCATATTAACTAAAATTTAATATTTCTTAATATCCAATAATCTTAAGTAAATAAATTTAATATATGCTTCATAAAAATTAGCTAACAATAGCCACTAATGGAGAAAAATGTATGTACACACGCTAATGGTAAAAATTAATGGTAATTAAAAAACAAATCTTAATTACTTAATTTTTATATATGCTCATACCTAGCCAAAATTAAATTTATCCTCTGAAAGTGCTAGATAATAAATTTATTATCTCCAAATGCAAGCCAACTTAATGATCACCTATCTACCATATTAGCTAAATTTTAATTTTTATTAATATCCAATAATCGTAATTAAATAAATTTGATATACGCTTGATAAAAATTGGCTAACAATAGCCGCTAATGGAACAAGATGTATATGCACGCGCTAATGGTAAAATATTAATGGTAATTAAAAAATAAATCTTAATTACATCATTTTCATATATGCTCATACCTAGCCAAAATTAAATTTAACCTCCGAATGAGCTACATAATAAACTCATCATTTCAAAATGCAAGCCAATTTCAAGATCACCCATCTACTATATTAACAAAAATTTATTTTCTATAATATCCAATAATCTTAATTAAATAAATTTTATATATACTTGATCATAATTCATCATCTAAAAAAGGTAGACAACTTAATCTAATAGAGCAAGATAATAAATTCATCATCAACAAAATGCTAGGTACATAAAAACAAACTAAATCTAAACCTTGCATCTAAACCTTAATTAAACTAGGTCTAAGCATTGAATTGCAACGACACCACTACAAATGAAGAGAGGAGAACAAATCACACATCTTGGAACAATTATAGGAAGTAGAAGCACAAAAATCTTTGCAAAACGAAATATGAAATCAGCTAGTAAGGTTTTGTACTCGGGGAGGAAGATGACCATGGCGTAGCTGTAGGGGGTATTTATAGGAATATTATTTGTGGCGGTTTTAAATTAAAACCGTCACAGATAATAATATCAGTGGCGGTTTTAACAAAAAAACCGCCACAAATACTAATAATATCAATGGCGGTTTTTAGCTAAACCCGCCACAAATTATCAGTGGCAGTTTCAAAGAAAAACCGCCATAGATAATGTGATTATCTTTGGCAGTTCCATCCAAAAACCGTCACAAATAGTCCCGAGATTATTTGTGGCGGTTCCAAAGAAAAATCGCCACAAATAATCAGTTATTTGTAATAGTTCCAAACAAAAACCGCCACAAATAGTTTTCTCGCCATTTTCAGCTTTAGAACAATCACAGATAAGTTTATTTGTGACGGTTCCAAAAGAACCGCCATAAATAAGACGTCACCTATGTGTTATTTTGTGGTAGTGAAGTAATTGAACAATATTTATTGCTGAATTAAAAGACAGAATGAGTACAAATTGAGATGGGCTAAAATCATTCACCTTAAAATACCAAAACAAACCCAAATCAATAAATCCCGGTCGAAAACCAAAATCGGCCTGGCGGCCCAACCGCACCAGCTAGCCCGGTCACACAAGCCGTAGGCAAGAACCACGGCCTAGTCGAATACGCGCAGCACGGCCCAAGCGAAGCGCCGGCCAGCGTTGAGGCGGAAACCTCAACCGTCCGATCTGATGGACGGACTGGATTCAACCCGTGACGAACAAAACGACGCAGTGAAACCCTAAGTCATTCCACTTCTCCCCACCCGAAAACTTCGCTACAGGCGGCGACTAAGCGAGCGACGAAAGGCGAAGCGGCGGCGACGAAATCCATACCAGGCTTAAAGGGGATCATACTAAGGCTAGGGTGGCTCTGACACCAAATGATAGAAACTAAGGTTTAACTAAAACATTAACAACATTAGCTAGCCTAAGTCATGATCACAAGAAAATAATAATGCGCATTAAGAATATTAGGTGAACTGACCCGGTGTTGAAGACGCCATTAGTGGTTCGGTCGGCGAACTGAATGTCGATGAAGCTCGGTGTAGTAGATGAATGCTAGCGAAGGAGAGGTAGCACCGAAATCCTTTCGGTGGTGGTGAGGGCCTTCGTCAGTTTGAGCGCAAAACTTTTGATCGAACGAGAATGTAGGGTTAGAGATGAACTCAAGATTAATTCTCTATCAATGAGTGCCGGCTTCTTTCCTCTTTATATTTTTGCGCTAGCCAACGGGACCAAAACCAATTTTTCTGGTGCGCTCCCCATATGCATGAGACTGAGGTGGGCCAGCCCCTAAAAGTTGGATCTGGAAGTTAGCCCTCGGCCAGAAGCAACTCACCTTCCCCCGCCAGGTCATCTCAGTTCTGTCTACCCTGCCATAGGATTGATTCAATTGGTGGCATGGTATTGGTTGCTCATCCGTAATGTGTTTGTTCCATGCTGTAGGTGGTGGCGCTGTGCCAGGCTCATTTCCTGCTCGATCGATGATCCCAACGTCGGCCTTATTTTCCCTGCTGATACCATCGCACGGGCGAAGCACTACCTCTCCATGGCACCCGGCAGTTTAGGTAATATATATACTGTGTTTTTCTTGTCGAAAATCACTTCTTTTCTATGCTTCAAGTGGCTAACTGGGGACTTCTCTTGTCCCATGTTACTTGGAAGAAGATGCTAACTGGGGACTTGACTTCATCAATATCCGACAATCAGTGTCATCTGCACGGTCAAAGGGAATCACCGTTAGTGTTTTAAGATAATTTAGGAGTCTCCGTGTGTATCTTATCATTTGGGTTGCATTTATTCAGTTAAGTAATTCCTGCAATTCGTGTATATGACTTGATTAGCCTACGACTATCCATACATATACATAGAGCAAAGAATTCCAATTAAAATGACAATAACAGCATAGTATTGATGAATTCAAGGTTTGTTGAGTCATTTCCAGCATTGCATTGGTTCAACAACTCATCAAAATACCCCACAAAAAAACTCATCAAAATAGAAAAGCATTGATCAAATTCTACAGAAGTGTACATCAATGCATTGCCCCCTTGGAGAGTGACCATACTCATTAGAATAAGCGTAAACAGTTAGGGGGACACATATTGTTTTTTGACCAGGTACAAAGCTAACCTTGTCTTCCCTGTACTCAGATCCTCACCATATCTTTATTGGCTCACATAAAACCTCCGTTAACTCTTGGGCAAACACTAACAATTAGTTTGGTAACATATTTTCTTTTCTTTTCTTCTTTTTTGTAGCCATGCTGCTTATATAAAAATATGGTATGTATACTCTGTGTCTGTGTATTTAGCTCTCATCGATTTTTTTCCAACTTAGGTTCGAGCAATGGTGATTATAAACCCAGGAAGCCCTACAGGCCAACGCCTAAGTGAAGCAAACATAACGGATCTTCTGAACTTTTGTTATCAGGAAAACTTAGTTATGCTTGCAGACGAAGTTCATCAACAGAACATTTATCAAGATGAACGCCCATTTATAAGTGCAAGAAAGGTACTTTTGATTTCTGACCAATGATGCTTTCTTGTGATTACCACCTCACCAAGCTTATACTAGTTTTCATGTGACTAGCCTAAAATCCAGTGAGCACAGTATGTTGCCCTGGCCTTAGGTACCACATATAAACAAGTAATTAAGAGGTTATTGTGAAGAACTAATACATGAGATTATGCCCCTACTGTGCTACACTGGAAGATTCTCGGGCACTTTCCTCATAGCAACTGGGCTGACATGGCCTTTCTCAACAGCTTATTCCAGGTTTTGTTTGACATGGATCCTCCAATGAGCAGGGAAGTCCAGTTGGTTATATTCATACTGTGTCCGAAGGATATTGGGGTGAGTGTGGATCACAACGTGGTGGATATTTTGAAATGACAAATCTTCCTCCCAAGGTAACATGTCACTGTAGAATTTGTAATTTACCTCAAAGACCGTGAACAAGTTCCTTACTATGTAAAGTTAGGGAATGCAGCTATACAAAATGTTAAACGCAGATATAGAAAAAGATGTTGCATTCTTCATGTCCTGCTGGCTGCTGCAAAAACACTAAGATCAAAATCTGTATCAAAATTACTTTGCCTGGCTGCTGTACGTCTTTTTGACTTTGTTTCATCATCAGTTCAGTCCTGAATATGTTGCGGTATGCAATATAATCCAGTAACTAACTTGGTTGTAATTACATTTGTTGCATCAAGATATTCCTTTTACTAGAATGGTCTTTATTGATCTCTGTTGACGCAAAAAACGTGGAGAGGGCTTCTGGCCTACAACACACCAGACGAACGCCGGGTTCAAGTGCGAGGCATGCCAATCGATTTGACCCTGCAATCGATAAGGAGCAGAATTGTGAAACTCAATTAAGCCGATTTCCAGGTGTAAATCGGTTAAGACAGAAATCAACCAAAAAGCCGATTAAAAGGGTAACTAGACTAGTCGACTAAGACTAATCCGAGGGGTAAAAGGCAGATCGATTCTGAAAAGGCGATACGCAACAAGACAGAACGAATCAAACCTGAAGAAATCGATGATGATCAAACAATCGGCGATTCGCAACTTTATTTGATCAGATGTCGACTTACAGAGGAAAGATTACAGAGCTAAGAAACTAAAAACTATGAAAGAAACTAGTAGATGTGGTTTTGGTTGTTGTGGTCCCTTTTCCCAAGCAGCCTTGGTGCGCCTTATATACCCATCAGCCGATCCGAGTCCGGATCCAATACGTTAACATAGTCCGAATCGACTATAGTTTCCTTATTGAACTCTGCTTCCATATATTGTTCGCACGCTATTCAAACTTTCTAATGATGCCTTCGTGCTTTATCCAAACTCGTGCTTTCCCTGCCGATTCTTCTAGTAGTTTCCAAAAACTGGTGCAAACATATGCCCCCCATTTTTGAAAGATAACTTGTTATCTTTCAAAAATCCATCGGCTTTTCCTTCATCGGCTTCTTTCTTCATCGGCTTCTTCCTTGTCAGCTGAAGAACTGTTCTAGTAACCGCTTGTTTTAATTGCGCCATAAAAAATCTCATCGGTTTTAATGGCACGCGTCGCCTCGAATTCGTTTCCCGCCACTTTTGCTTTTCACCGCACTATATATATGCGGGACCCCCATGGTCATTTTCACGCTTTCCAGCTCTCGCACTTTCTGCAATCGGCTTCTTCTGGCTTCTCTTGCACTGGTGATCGCCCTCTCAACTCCCCCAATCAGCTCAATGGATTCCTCCAAGGTATTGATCCCAATCCCAGATAGCGATGATCAATATTACTTAGGGCCGGTAGGGGACACTGACGCCAGCACAATCATTAACGTGGAAATCCCTAGGCTGCCATTATCGGCTCAGGGTTACAATACGAAAGAATGGAGTAAGAGTTTTAGGGCTTGGCCGACAGCGCTGAAAGGATGGAGGAGCTGGTTCATCCGCATGTCGGCCCAGAAAAGGGAGGAGTGGGAAAGGATGGGCATAGATGAATGCCTCCCATTAAGCCTAGCTAGTCTTGAAGCCAACGAGCCCTTAGTGGCCACGGCTTGTTATTTCTGGTCTGACACCTATGACGCTTTCCTTTTCTGCCCTGGTCCCATCGGCCCAACTCTTTTGGATGTGGCTGAATTGTGCTGCTTACGGCCTGACGGAGACCAGCTATCGGCTTACAGCGGAAAACCTTGATACAAGCTGATCCAAACCAAGGGCGAAGGATGGTCAAAGTACATTCAGCATAACAACAAAGTGAATGGGCTTGTATCGGATGAAGAGCACACTGCTTTCCTAAACCTCTGGCTTGAACGGTTTCTTTTCTGCGGTGCATCTCTCGGGCCAACTCAGGTGTACCAGTTAGTAGCAGAGCGGCTAGTGGAGGGCCGTCGACTCGCCCTTGGGAAGATGTTTTTGGGCGTAGTTTATCAAATGATGTTTGTCATCAGAAGCCAGCTTTTCTCTGGTTTCGCCGATTTCATTGTTGGTAATGTTGGAGGCCCCTTATGGTTTGCTCAGTTATGGTTGTATAATATTTTTAGCCGACAGCTGATCTCGGAGCCGATTGAAGATTCAGCTTTTCCTCGAGAGGATTATCCAGAAAATACTCCCCCACAATTTAGAGCAAGCCGATCCTATGGCGAGAGGCTAATAATGTGCTCCAGTGATGATACCAAGATTACCTCAGCCAATTTTAAGAAGTATCTCTCTTTCTTCCTGGGACTAGACAATGTAATCTTTAACCAGCATGATTTCTTTTCCTACACCGACATGTTAGATTTTCCATGGCCTTCCTTCGATGGCCACGGATGCCGATAGCTCTTTGATGCCGGATTTGACGTTAATGTTCTATCGGCTCTTCATCTCTCCTTGTATTTTCCACGTCGGCCTAAACTCCAGAAATAGAACTTTTCAACCTTCATACGAGTTCTATCACCCTTCTGTTTACGCTCGCCAGCTTGGCTTTGGCCAAGTGATTCCTTCCATGCCTCTTCTCGATCGGCTTCAGCCCAGAGCCAAGGTAAAGAATGTGCTATCGGCCAATATTGTTCTGGAGATTGCTGACACACTTCAAATCTCTGATCTGCCGCACTTCTTCTTAAATTCTCGCCAGGCTAGTTGCTTTACTGTATGGTGGTCTCGTATAGCTGAGGCCCTTTACTTGGATCGTGATCCATCGGCTATCATAGAGAAGTTTTTACCGGATTATCACGAGCCGACAGTAGTCTCCAGCAGCAGTGGCGGCAGCAGCGGTTCAAGCGAGGATAGTTCCTCGGGTTACACTGACTCATCGGTAGCTGTAGAGGTATCGGTTTTCTTGAGTAGGCTATTTTGTCTTGACCCTTGTCTCATCATATGCTAACCCCTTTTGTGCGTTCTTTCCAGACCACAGCTGCGAATGAGAAGGCCCCTACTGGCCCATCGGAGGGTGGGTCGAAAAAAAGGCCGCATCAATCAGTCGGCTTAACAGGCTATACTTCCGGCAACCTCATGGTACAGAGCCCGTCGTTGTCGGATCTCACAAAAGATCGGACTTCAAGTAAGTGTTTTTGAGCTGGAATTTTGCGAAGTGTTTCGAGTCTGCAATTTTCACCGTTGTCATTCATCTTTGTAGAAAAACCCAAGTCGACGAAAGCTCCAGCTCGTCGTCAGAAACGCAAAGAGCAAAGTGTTGAGAGTTCCCCTCGCGGATCGGCTCTAGAGGTAAAATTTCTTCATGCGTAAAAGTTACTTCATCTTATAATACTAATTCCGCCCGTATATTTTCAGCCAACGGCATCGGCTCAGGCGGCTGATATCTTGGCCGACCTTCAAGGCACTTCTGCTGCTGCTATTTCTGCGCCTCCTCCCCCTGTGCAACCTTTCACTGAGTCACTGCTTGCGCCAATTCCTCCTGCGCCGGTCTTGCCCGTCCTCCCGCCGTCTGAAGCCGTGTCGGACGACTTGTCTAACCTCCTCGGCTTTACTCTAGACGAGCTGATTGATCTAGAGGTGGTGGCGGTGGACGACTATCCCGCAGATATTCGCAGGATCCTGGATGTGTCCATGAAGGCGTCGGCTTCAGTAGTCAAATCGGCCCCAATATGCAAGAAAAGCTGAATCGGCTTTTTGCTGAGATAACTCAACCGGAAGCTTCTATCTTAGCCAATTGCCAGCCTATCCGGGACGCAATGGCTGCTGTTCAAGCCGATCTCCCAGCTGCGGCTATGAGCGCACTTTTAAACGTGTGTCACCTGGATGAGAAGAAGGCAGAAGTCGACGCGGCCAATGTTAGGATAGCTCAGCGCAAGGCCCAGGAAGCGGATCAACGCCTTCTGGATAAATTGATTGCTGAGGCCAAAGCCGAGAAGAAGAAATATGATGAAGCCGCGGCATCCTTCATGGCCGCCAAATCCTCCGCTCAAAAGCTGGAATTAACTAAAAGCGGCTTGAAGAGGAGTTGGCAACGAAGGAACCAAAGAATTAGCCGACGCCTTGCTACCTCCAATACGATGGCTTTACTCAAAGAGCAGAAAAGAATATCGCCAAGCCGCCGCTAAAGTTAAAGAGCAATCGCCAAGGTCGCCCCAAGGCTCGGAGATGCCAAAACTGACGAAGACCTTGTGTACGGTATCACCGAGACATTGGGCAAGGCCGCTGCTGCGCTGTCGGGTCTAGGCGCTAGACTCCCTGGATCCGGACTGTAAACTTGTTATTGTTGTGTTGAAACAGTGCCCTTTTGCTTGCTATACTTTTATAACATGTAATTCGGCTGTTTAACCGATTATTCTATCTTGTTTAATCGGCTGTTTAACCGATTTGTCTTCCAAATTCTTTGCATTGTACTTCTAATCACGCACCGATCCAAACGCTAGGTAGTACTGCTTTAGATACTTTCCGTTAATTGCCTTTGGTAACACCAATCCTTCAAGTGTTTCGAGTATATACGCATTTCCGCCAACAAGCCGATTTACTCTATACGGTCCTTCCCAGGTAGGTGACCATTTGCCGAATCGATTATCCTTAGAACCAATCGGTAATACTATTTTCCAAACTAAATCGGCTTCACTGAAGGACTTTGGCACGACTTTTTTATTATAGGCTCTTGCAACTTTTTCTTTATTCTTTTCAAGCCGATTTAACGTAACCAGTCTTAGCTCTGACAAGTCATCCAAATTGTATAGCATCAATTCTTTGTATTCATCGGCCGATAGATTATTCTACCTCGCTACTCGCATCGATTCAATATTTATTTCTACGGGCAACACGGCCTCCTGGCCATATACCAACTGATATGGTGATAATTTAGTCGATCCGTGAAATGCTAGCCGATAGGCCCACAAAGACTCCGATAGTGTAGAGTGCCAAGTTCGAGGCTTCTCATCAATTTTTCTTTTAATCAGCTTGATCAAAGTTTTGTTAGACGACTCGGCTTGTCCATTAGCCTGAGCATAATATGGTGATGAGTTACAATTTGATGCCCAAGTTTCTGCATGGCTTTAAAATCGTTAGACATGAACACGCCCTTGATCGGTTGTGATAGTCCGGGGATGCCGAATCGATGGATAATGTGTTCATTAACAAAGCCGATAGCTTTACATCGGTGACTTTTTGAGCTGAACGGCTTCAACCCATTTTGAAAAATAGTCTGTGGGTCATGAGGATGAACTTGTGGCCTTTGCTTGATGCTTGGGAATATTTGGCCGATTACATCTATCCCCATCCTCTAATGGCCATGGCTTAACAATCGGTATAAAGTCGATGTCAGCAAGTTGCACATTCCCAAACTTTTGACAACTTTGGCACCCTTTGTAATACTTGAAACAATCTTCCAACATTGTCGGCCAAAATACCCAGCTGTTTTAGGATCCACTTCATCTTATGAGCCGATTGATGTGCTACCGCAATTCCTTCATGAATTTCTCCCATGGCTACCTTTGCTTCCTCGTCCCCAAGGCATCTCAACAAAGAAACCTTCCATTGTCCGATAATATAGCTCTCCTTCTAGCACAACATACTTCAATGCTTGTTGACGACTTTTCATGATGAGGCTGGATGGGTCCATTAGGTAAGCTTTTATTTCTATTCTCCAATCGGCATTAGTGACGACAAAGATTGCTTTGTCGATCAAATCAAACGCTCAGACGCATTTGACTCTTATAGCCCGAAGTCAGTCTCGAGCCAATGTGTTGGCTTTGTTGTTCATTTCACGGGCACATGGTCGATACAAAATGACGTAAAAGTGTTGATGACATCAAGACAATATCAGAGATACTTTGATAGCACCTCGTCGTTGCATTTAAACTCTCCTTTAATTTGTTGCACCACCAGCAATGAGTCACCATATGCTTCCACATTACTTGCCCCAACACTATCTATCAACTGCAGCCCTTTGAGCAATGCCTCATATTCGGCCTGGTTATTAGAGTATCGGCTTGTAAGCCGATATGCAAACTCGATGTTATGTCCTTTTGGCGAAATCAGCACAATGCTTATTCCACTCCCCTCTTGAAAAATTGACCCATCAAAATACCGTTGCCATGGGGCTACATTAACCATTCCTGCCGTGGTATCATATCCAGTTATGAAATCGGCTACTGCTTGACCTTTAATGGCCTTGGCCGATTCGCATCAGAGATCGAACTCTTGTTAGAGCATAAGCCCACTTTCCAAGTCGCCCTCTTAAGATTGGTGCGCATAAAGATATATTTGATGATATCGCTTACGCATACTACTATGCAAGTCGATGCTAATATATAATGCATCAATTTCGCATAAGCAAAATATAAGGATAAGCACGCCTTTTTTATCGGTGGGTACCGGTTTTGGCTTCGAAGAGTCGGCTTAAGTAAAATATTACTCGCTTTTGCCATCGACCTCTTATGCGCCAATACTGACCCGATGGTCTCGTTTTCTACCGATATATATAACTTGAAGGGAATTCCCTTTTGTGGTGCGGCCAAGACTGGTGGTGATGCTAGGTACTGTTTTATATCGCCGAAGGCTCTTTGCTAATCGGTTCCCCATATAAAATTCTGATCATCCTTTAATTTTAGCAATGGCGTAAAAGCTTGGATTCTACCAGACAGATTCGAGATGAATCGTCTTAAGTAATTATTTTTGCCAATCAGTTTCTGTAATTCATTTTTACATGTTGGCGGTTTCGTATCGGCTATGGCTTTAACTCTCGCTTGGTTAACTTCAATTCCTCTTTGGTGCACCATAAACCCTAGGAATTGGCCAGCCGATACACCAAACGCCAAGACTTCAAAGGATTCATTTTAACCCATGAGCTCTCGATTTTGAAATACCCTTTCTAAATTGGCCAAGTCTTTGCCACCTTCCTTAGACTTAACCACCACATCGTCAATGTAAATCTCAACAATATGGCCGATCAGTCGTGAAAAATCAAATTCATGGCGCGTTGATAAGTGGCGCTGCGTTTTTAAGTCGAATGTCATTACCGCCATTCATACAACCCTATCGCGCCAGAACATCAAGGTAGTTTTGGGGACATCGGCTTCGCCATGAATATCCGGTTATATCCAGCTGCCTCGCCAAGAAACCGATATCTTATTACCCGATGCAAAGATCGATAAGCATATCGGCTATAGGCATCGGATATTCATCTTTGGTGTGGCTTTATTCAAATCTCTAAAGTCCACACACACACTAAGTTTACCATTCTTTTTCATGACGGAACAATGTTAGACACCCATTCTGCGATCGGCAAGGTCTTATGAACTTGGCCTCCAACGACCTCTCAATTTCTTCTTTTATCACATTGTACGCTTCTCGATTACAACGCCGTGGAGGTTGTTTTTATGGCCGATACCCGGCTTGATAGGTAGCCGATGTTCCACTAACTAAACTTAACCTGCATCTCATAGTACTCCCGGTAAACAATCCTGTATTCTCTAAGTATTTTGACCAACTTATTTTTGTATTCTAGACCTAAATTTGCACTTACAAAAGTTGGCCTTTTTCTATCACCTTCTCCTATATCGACTTCTTCAAGCATATCGGCGTGATGAAACCTTGACCCAATTTTTTCGCTTTGGAAATCTTCAATAGCTTCGCAGAATTTATCCCATGCCGATAGCTCCTCACCCCGTCTCTGTAATGCTTGGATCATTTCGACCCCATCTCCTTAGAACCTCACTTGCCCGATCAAATGTGCACGGCTTCACACCGATCGGCATCAAACCCGACTTCCCTATGCATATGAAGTCACAATCGTCTAGAGCTTTACGATATGTACTCGCTTCTCGATGCGGCCAATTCAAGATCTGAACTAGCTATTGCAATATGAGCGATGTGTCGGCCGATACAACTTCAACTTCATCTCCGCTCCATTGTACAAGAAGTTGGTGCATTGTAGAGGGATACTGAAGAATTGTCATGTATCCAATCTCGCCCGAGAAGCACACACCGTAATTTCCTTTGGCCTCAATTACAAAGAACGCGGTCGGCAAAGTTTTATCGCCGATGGTTAGCTCCGTGACCATCACCCTTTTGCCTCGATTAGGGTCACCCGTGAAGTCATTTAGCACCATGTTTGTTTTAATCAGGTCTTCGTCGGTTTGCCCAAATTTTCTGCAAGTAGAGAGTGGCATCAAATTCACAAGAGCCCTCCGCTCTACAAGCATCCTGGATATCGGCTTTCCATTGATGAAGCATTTTAAATACAACGGCTTTAAATGCCGATGAGGATCCTGTGGCTTTTCAAATACAGCATCTTGTGCGCCTAAGCATAGTTGAGCAAACGTGTCTTTAGCCGATTCAGTTTTAATTCTGAACTCGGCTGGTAGGGTGAATACCATGTTGATATCCTTGGGAGGAGTGTCATCCCGAATAATTGGTGACAGCAAATCATCTGAGGAATCTGATTCATCATCGGCTTGTTGTTTTCTCCTCCACTCCTTTGTAACAAGTTTCACTGGCCGCAGCTCATTAAATGCTTGATCTCTCTGTTTTTCTTCTTCGTCTTCTCTGATCTCCTGCGTCCTTAGGCGTTGAAGCCGTCTGCGTTGTGATCGGCTAAGTCCAGTTGAGCACCACCTAGGTTTAGGCTCAATCGGTTGGCGAATCTTACCAGCCAGATTTTCTGTAATTTCGACCTTTTCGTCTCCATTCTGTGTACCAACCTTTCCTTTATCGGCTTTTTATGCCATGGTCCTGTCCGATCCGGCGCTGCGTCGAATAGCCATTCTTTCGCCGTTTGCCTTGGCCAATCTCTTTGCGGGTAATGCTCCATGGGACATGACCTCGAAGGCGGTAAGGCCAATCCTCTCTCTTAACAGAATTGCCAAAAAGGACATCTCTGATGAGCTCTCTCTGCATTGTTTAGCCGATACAAATTGCTTGGCCGAAACTTATTGTTTGGCCGATGCGGCCCGTCTGGTCGGCGAGTCTGACGCTCCTGCCGATGGCTTATTCTTTCATATTTCTCCAACCGTGAAAAAAGTTGGCTTGGGTTTGAATGTCGGTTTTCGGGCGAGATCTTTCGACTTTGTACCATCGTTCGACTTGTAATTCCCCTTTTGGCTTTACAGTCCTTGAATTCTTCCCATCTTGATCGGCTTCAATTTGAAGTGAGCCGATCGTTATCTTTAGTGTTTCTCCTCGTGAGTTTGACTCTATGTCGACTTGCCGCGTTGCTATGGGTCTCTCATCGACAATGTTTTTTCCTTTGCCGGAGCACTGAACCATGTTGATTGGGAAGGGATTGACATCGACTTCCATGGCCGGCTCTTCCGCGAATTTGAGCCACCATCTTCAATAGTCATCAGATTTGCTGCCAAAAATGTTGCAATCATTAGTGTTATGAGAAAAGAATGATGCCACTTACAATATCGCTGCTTTTTGATCTCATCTACCGACGGTATGGTATGTCCTTCACGAACAGATAAACTTTTCTTGTAACAACATGTCAAATATGCGGTCACACTTGGATACGCCAAAAGCGTATTTAACCTCCAACTTACCCCTAGTCGGCTTGAGCCACTTAATGCATTTAGTGGTTTCTTAGAACCCTTTATCCATTCTGCTATATTTACATCTCGCTTCATCTTCGAAGTTTCACTTGAACTATATTCAACCATGTTTATTTTAGCTTTATCCTTTTCATTGCCATTTAGTCTAATTACCTCTTTGAATTCTTTATTTAAATATTGGCTTTCTGCACCGATACACGATGAAGCGGTGACTTAAATCAAGAAACTCCTCCGTCAAGCTTTTCTTTAAGTGGGGAATTAATCCTTGAAATGCTAAATCGGCTAGTTGGTTATCGGGCAATACTACCTTTGATCAAGCAAATGATTTAGCACTTCTCTAAATCTTCTATCGTAATCGAAGTTTACTCATTAAACTTTTGCCGACAGACTTAGGTCTGAAATTCTCAACTCTAAGCTACCGGAGAAAAAGTATTCATGAAACCGACTTTTCTAAATCGCTCCAAAATGGACCGAATTTGGAGGCAGATTGGTAAACCAAGTGAAGGCGCCTCGATAAAGACAAGGAAAAAGCCTAATCTTTAGCCCATCTGGATCGAGCCGCTTCACCACATCGAGCGATAAATCTTCCAATATGCTCTAAAGTGGTGATCGAATCATCCCCGAAAACTTCGCAAAGTCGGGAATCCTAAAGTTATGGGGATATGGCATGCGGTCAATGTAACTGGTACGGCTTATAGCCGATTGTCCTCCCTTTGGGCAGTAAGCCAAATTGATCTCTCAAGACCATAGAAATCTGATCAGCCCAATTGATGTTGTTAGCCGATGGAGCACTAGGGTTTGGCCAATTATTTTGGGTAGTATCTTGCCCCCCGAGTGTAAACTCGGCTGGTCGGCTTGCTCTAGCCGATGGATACTGTTGTTGCCATGATTCGTATCCATCGCTCGCGTACCGTGAACATCGTGCAATGGAACAAACGGCTCTGTGTATGTAACTACTTTATATGGAGCCGGATTTCTAACTTGAAATGGCCCTTGGGGTTTACAATTCCTATCTAATTCAGCCGGCTGAGGAGCCGACGAACGCAGAAACACCGACGCCGGCGGATCTAACTTTGTAGTGTCAGATATGCATGGTAATGAGTAATCGGCTTAGACGAGGGTTTGTTGGTGCCAACACCGTAATGGGTCGGCATCGCGAGGGTGCGGTGCCGACGCTTTGATCGTGTTGGCGCTACGCCACTTAATACGCGGATATGTTGGGAGTGGTCAGAATGGGTCCAAAGAATCCTCCGATGTTGCCAATTCTTGTGCAATCGACTTTACGCTATTTTCTATCATCGGCTTTAATGTCGTGACCAAAGCCGATGATTGATTAATTAATGCATGATGCATGATTGTTCAATCATAGCGATAACTCGCTTGAGCCGAATATATCGATTTACCGAGCGCCAGGACGCCTTGCTCTCCGAGTGGATTCAATGTTGAAGCGCCATCTTCTGCGGACTCGCCGGGTTTTTTGATAGCAACCCAAAGATCAATTCCTCCAAGGCGCTTTTCGATCTTCGATTTTTACTGCTGCCGGGGTTAAATCGCCCGCTGTAGGGACGATTATGGCGCCGTTGTTCACGCCGGTACCGGTGCGGTGGATTTGCTCGCAGTCATCTTTTCCGATCCGTCCCACCGTGGTTAAAAATGTGTTGACGCCAAAACATGGAGAGGGCTTTTGGCCTACAACACACCGCATTTAACGCCGGTTCAAGTGCGAGATGCGTACAATCGATTTGACCCTGCAATCGATAAGGAGCAGAATTGTGAAACTCAATTAAGCCGATTTCCAGGTGTAAATCGGCTAAGACAGAAATCAGCCAAAAAGCCGATTAAAAGGGTAACTAGACTAGTCGATTAAGACTAATCCGAGGGGTAAAAGGTATATCGATTCTGAAAAGGCGATACGCAACAAGACAGAACGAATCAAACCTGAAGAAATCGATGATGATCAAACAATCGGCGATTCGCAACTTTATTTGATCAGATGTCGACTTACAGAGGAAAGATTACAGAGCTAAGAAACTAAAAACTATGAAAGAAACTAGTAGATGTGGTTTTGGTTGTTGTGGTCCCTTTTCCCAAGCAGCCTTGGTGCGCCTTTGTCGGGACCCGAATGTGCAAATCCGACCCTCAGGTATTCAAAGACTACCCAGATCACGCTTAGTGCACATAGCCTCAACATTGGTACATATCACGGTCCATAACCAAATAATAATGAAGTACTTTAATTAAATACTAACTAGTTGGTAGACCTTATGGTCAAGTTACAAAGATACGCCGCATGGCTAAAACTTATTAAAATATTCAAAAGCAATGAAATAAAATCAACTCGTGGCGCCAACCAATTTGCCACAGTAATCGATCGATCGCTTCCCTAGTTTGTCGGCTCCTCCCGATACTCCTCCTCCGAGGGGTTGCTTCTTCTTCAACCGGTTGTGTTGTTGTGGGTGAGTACTTTGAGCACTCAAAGAAGTCATACACGTAATGCAATTTCTAATATTCTACATGCATGGCTTAGTACAAAGGATAGGCTATGGTTCATGAGCTGACAAAGATTCAAGATAAACAAGAATAGATTGCAAAGCAAAGAAAACAAAGAGTAAGAATAATAGCTTTCACAAACATTTCAATCAGAAATCCTTTTCCATCCTAAGTCAAGTTCTCATTACCAACCCAAGCATTTTTCCATAAACAATTCATTTTATGAAAATCTAACCCTTGATCAGAATCACCGAGCGATGCTCAATACCGTGAGCACGGCTATTCAATAGGTTGTACACTCGCAGAGGTTATACACTTTACCCACAAGATACAACAAATACCACCAAGGCAAATAACCGTGAATAAAGCCTTTCCAAAGTTCCGCTCTAAACCCAAGATCGCTCGCTAAGGTTTCAACACCGAGGGACTGGTTACCACACCCAGGCCCCCTCTTGCGCCATGTGGGTTCTCATCCGCTTCCCAGCCCCAAACCACCACGACAAGATTAAGAATAGATTTCCCGGTTTACTCAGCTAGGTTCGTCCCATTACGGAGCTTGTGGTTGTATGAAAGACTCAGTAAATGCTCGCAAGGTTAAGTCCTTAGTTGACCGAGGCAAGACTAACCAAAATGACCTTAAACATCCAAAACCAATAAAACCAAATACGACCGCCAGTTGCCACTCTTGGCCCACCGTAAACAATCTTGCCACATGCCTCAGCCTAAATCATTTTCCCACCCGCTTCTTTACGCTGCACCACATGCCATCATCAACTTAATAACACATGTCTTATTCACAAATCATGTTCCATATCTCATTAGGTCAATATTTACTTTGGTATTCCAAAATCATAAAATGTCCACGTGGTAGGGCTAAGCATACTACTTGGTCTACTCAACCCATGTTGGCAAATTATTAATGTCCAACTATTAGTCCATAACCTAGGGTGACACATGATTCATGGCATACAATTATATACGATAAGGTGGCATACAGAACTAGGCATTTAGCTAATCCCAAAATTCATTCAAACCAATTTTTACTAAATTAGCATGCAATAAATTAAATCAAAATAATTTTCTAATAGGTTCAACATGATCAAACACAACTTGCCTTCAAAAGTGCTGATTCTCGCCCCGAGCTTGCTCTCGGTCGAACCTCTCCTCGAAACCTTCGGGACTTCAACGTCACGCCAGAACGATACACGTAACAATAAAATAAATAAACAGTAGACAAACAGTGCTCAAAAATTCAATTAAAATTATAAACAGAAAGATCCCAATTTTACAAATTTATAGAAATTGGAATCACTCAAATCGGGTTAAAAGCGAAAGTTATAAGCATTTGAAGTTTCAAAATACATTTTAAATCAATAAACCGAATTAACTAAATAATTTTTTTCGAAAATTAATTATTGCGTTATCTATGACACGCGGTCGACACCACAGAAATCCACACGTGGCCTTGCCGACGCCACCGATCGGTTCCCTCGGCCGACGCCAAGATGACGCCATCGTGACATCAAGACGACTCGGCTTATCTCACTAACAAGTGGGTCCCACCGTGACGCCAAGATGACGTCGGCGGTGACGCCACACGACGGCGCGGCGGCCGACGAGTGGGCCCGTGCTTGTCGGCGTCTCGTGAATGAGCATTACGCGGCGATCGACATGTGGGTCCGTGTTGTCGATGGCACGCTGCCGCATCGCCGTCATGCGGCGACCGACGTGGGTCCATCTTGTCGCCGCCTCATGCACAAAGGAGGAGCGACGGAAGACTACACGGCCGCCTCTTAGATCTACATCTAACGGCGGGGATTAGAAGATGGGGTTTATCGCTTATGGGGCGACGTGGCGGAATCCGGTCGTTGATTGGAGATCGGACGGCCGGGGAAGCTCGACTTCGTGGCGATGGCGCTGGCGGCTTCGCTTCACCGGAGACGAAGACGACGACGCGTCGGCGCGGCGTTTCCGTGGTCCTCCGGCGGCGGCGATGATGCTCCGACGCGCGCGACGAGGTGAGTTCGGGTGGCACGGCGACGGCGAGAGTGACCGCCATGGCGATTTAAACAACGCGAAGAAGTGCGCGGACGGCCGGACTTCGGCGAGGTCGTCGGCGGCGAGGCGGCGGCGTCTCGGCGGCGTGGAGGTATGGACGGTGCGGCGAGGTGAGGATCGAACACGGTGGCGGCGCAATAAATAGCGCCCTCGACTTCCGTGAAAATCGCGAAACCGAGGCCCACACTGCCAAGCGGCGAATCCGTGGGAATCGGGTTGGGTGACGTGGCGCGATGAGGACCGCTTGATGAAGATCGAACGGTGGCGCTAGGGTTTTTCCGAGCGGTCAAGACAAGATTGCCCAGACTGTTCCTCGATTTTTAATTTTTTTCGATTAAAAATAATCCCGAAAATAAAGTAATTTATTTGGGGCATTAAAATATCGAAAAATTCTGAAAAAATTCCCAAAAATATTTTAAGACATTTGTGACTCAAATAAAATATTTTCAGCAAAACTTTATTTTAACTTTTCCATTATTTAATTAATTTGATAAATGGTTTAATTCAAAATAATTCAAATAAATCCAAATAAATTCCGAAATTCCCAAAAATTCAAAATACCATTTAAATGCAAGAAAAGCAAAAATTGGGGTGTTACAGCCTTATATACCCATCAGCCGATCCGAGTCCGGATCCAATACGTTAAGATAGTCCGAATCGGCTATAGTTTTATTGAACTCGCTTCCATATATTGTTCAGACGCTTATTCAAACTTTCTAATGATGCCTTCGCTTCATCCAAACTCGTGCTTTCCTGCCGATTCTTCTAGTAGTTTCCAAAAATCGTGCAAACAATCTCGTAAATCGAGAGTAATGAATAACATATATTGGAGGTATATGTATGCCACCATGATGTTCATTTACAACAACCGCACAACAAAGCGCCTTTGACATCATAGATGGTTTCAAACTAAAACCGTCAGTAATGTCTATTTTCACGCATTTATTTTAGAATCGTCTGTGATGTGCTTTTATATTATTGATACATTGTTACTTCATAAAACCGTTTGAGATGATTTTCTGTAGTAGTAGTGACAGTTGGTACAAGGATCTCAAGCCTGAGGGGTACGAGGATCTACATATCGTGGCGGAGCGCCCGAGGAGAGGCAACGCGATGTGCTGCCTCGGCGCCGGTGGTGGGTAGTGGGCCAAGGGTGGGGGTGTGGTGGATTACATATATGTCCTCCAACTCGTCGCGAGCTTAATTGTGCGGCAATGGCATGGTTTATTTTCTCATAACTTAGAGGTCGCTTTGGATTGAAGCCCTCATCGCCATACCAAATTTTGGTCATGCCATCTCAATTTGGTCGCTATTTGGTTCAGCTCCAAATTTTGGTCGCCATCAAGAAATTTTGGCTCGCCATTCTTTTCCAATGCATTCTTCGCCATTCTTCTAAGATGCGCGGCGCGGCGATTTGTTCGCCATTTGTTGGCTAAACTGCACGCTGTCTCGACCTAATCCTCCGCGCTATCCACCGAAGCTCCCGAGCGGCTGACCTAATCCCTCCTGTGCTCTCTTCCACCGAGCTCCCGAGCGGCTCCATGGGAGTCCCCGCCGTGTCAGAATACTGAAGTGAATCCGAAATGAAGGCAGAGTCAGGAGTTCATTTGGCGAACGATGTCGATTGTTTCTCATTTTGCCTGTTGATGGGATCGGGCGGCAGAGTGGCGTTATGAAGATCCAAGGGTTCATATTAGCTAATGAAGTTTACTGTTAATCCAAAGGCTATAAATCAAAGTAGTAGTTACAGACGATATTAATTGTTGTCGGTGAAGTAACTTTTCTCTCCCTTTCGCGTGGTAACAGAGGAAAATCATGGCTATAAAAGGCCCGGTCAGAATGTAATTAGATACTTAATCTCGACATGAAGTTTTCTGGAGTTTTACTTTCCCCAGTTCATATTTCATCTGTTTATCAATCCATTTTGCCTTTTCTTGTATGATTTTGTTCTCGTTTGTTGCTTGCGATTTGGAGTTCTTGTCAGATAATCCGGGGTCTGACATTTGGTATCAGAGACACACCAATCCTTGGCCTATATTGCGATCTGGAAGCAAGGGTTTAGGAACAAGTTCCTTGTAAAATTCCTGAGCATCTGTGGATTTCATTTCTGAGTTGATTGGTTGATCTGAAGTTTTGCAACAGATTTGGTTTGGGAGGGGTTTGTTTACTCCCCAAAGAAAATCCTCGATCCGAAAAGTATTCGATCTTCAAGATGCCAAAAGGAGGTAAAGTACTTGAAGAAGATAATGGTTATGCATCCATGGGCGATCCGAAGAAATGAAGAAGGATTTGGTTTTCTTACAACAACAGATGGTGAAAGTTCAACTTCGGTAAGAACGAGATGGATCAATTTCAAAGGCAATTGTTTGGGAATACAACCAAGATTGACCAGTTGTGGATATGTCAAGGTATTGATGGAAAAAATGGTTCTAGTGAAGTTGCTAGCAATATGGCTAATGTGGAAGGTGAAAAAGGGCGATCCAAACAGAGTGCATGCAAGACAAGCAAATGCGGCAATTCAGATTTTTGGAACTCCTGGCAATGGGCATTCCTTCGCTCCACATACAACTATGGGTAACATTCAATCAGACATTCCTGTGATTCCTTTCAGTATTAATCATTCCAATACTCATTATTCAGCATTGCCACAAGCACCTATGACTGGTATTGATAACTCTATTGGGGGAACTTTTGGCATAAGTGTATTTCCATCTCTAATGGTTACTGGTTCTTTTGCGCCACAATTTACAACATCCAGTCCACCTCATGTGCCTAATTACAGAAACACATATAATTATACAAGTCAACCTCCTGGGTTTGCTCCTTATGCCCGACATGATTACCTTTTGAATTACCCTCGGCCAAGAGCACCTGAATGGGGAACATCTCACAGTGATGAAAGAAACAATCAACATAATAGTGGCTTTAGCAAAGGGCCAAAGGTGGAGTTTCCTAAATTTGATGGAGAAAACCCCGAAGCTTGGATAAGGAAAGCTGAAAAGTGCTTTGAGTCGAAGAACACCGAGTGGCGTAAAGTGTCGATTGTCAAATATATCTCACAGAAGGGTTGATCGCTGGTTGAACAAAGAACCTAATTGATACTAGGGGAATGTCTTGGCATCAGCTTTGGATCTTTTATACAAGAGGTTTGCCGCAGAGACCAGAGTGGAGGTGATTGAAAATTTCGAAATCGACACAAGGTGAAGTATTGAAACATATATTGATAAATTTGAGTTAATGATGAGTTTGGTTAAGAGGAATAACCTCATCTAATGTATGATATTTTTGGACTATTTCATCTCTAGTTTAAGAAATCATATCAAGATTCCCCAAATCCTCGATGCCAACTAACTTGGTGGAAGCATCTTTGTCATGCTAGAAACTATGAAGCACACTCACAACCAAGAAGATATTGGAATTTGATGTAAATAAAGATTTCAAGCCATTTCAAGAATCTGTTCAAAGGGGAAGATGTGATAAGTAAGAAAGAGGGAAATGTGAAAAACAATTTGAATACTGGTAACAAGTGGACTGGAGGGAAATGCTACAGGTGTCAGGAACCTTGGGTGCCTGGACACAAGAAGGTGTGTAGCCAAAAGCGCTACATCTCGTAATGTTGAAGATGAAGGAGAGAAAGAAGATGGTTGTGAAGGAGAATATGTTACCCCACCAGAAGTCCAATGCAATACCGTAAAGATGAAGAAGATCGTGAATTGTCTCAGACATGCTCGTGGGAACCAAATGGGTTTCCACATTTACATTGAAGATGCAAATCGGCAAGGTGAGTGCAAAGGGCCTTAGTAGACAAAGTGGAAGTTCAGAACTTTTATAACTCCATCTGCTATGGAAAAAGCTGGTTGTGAAATTAGTAGAGGACCTCCAATACAAGTGACAGTAGCAAATGGCATGCGAATTCAATGTAATTTCTTGTGCCGAAACTGCCACTATTGCATTCAGGGAGAGAAGTTTCAGTTTATTTTCGAAGTTTTGCAACTCAAAGGCTATGATGTGGTTTTGGATGTCGATTGATTCAACAATATAGCCCTAAGAAGTTTGAATTTCAAAACTAGAGAGCCTATTATCACCAGAGAAGGGCAAAGGTCGCTTAAATTTGAAGATGAAACCCTCCACAAAAAAAATTGTGTCATTAATGAAACCAAGTTAAAGAAGTTGTTGAGTAAAGGACTGGTTGGAGCAGTGATGTATGCTAAGTCGGGCAAAACTCAAGACTAGAATATCGATTGTGAGATACCGAAATCGGTGAGATCTTGGTCGTATTCAGATGTGTTCAAAGAACCTAATGAGTTGCCTCTGTTAGGGACCTGTGGATCACGCCATACCCTTGATTCAAGAATCACAGACAAGAAATGTGAGACCCTACAAAGTTGCCCTATTACAAAAAGAATGCTATGGAAGATCTTATTGAAGGTCTATTGCAAACAAAGGTAATTAGACCAAGTGTTAGCCCATTTTCATCACCTGCTATTCTGGTTAAGAAGAAGGATGGGACTTGGAGGCTTTGTATTGATTACAGGTAGCTGAATTCAAACACCATTAAGAACAAATATCCCATTCCAGTTATTGAAGATCTTTTGGATGAATTGCATGGAGCTCAATACTTTTCTAAAATAGATCTCAGGTGTGGTTATCATCAGATCCGAATGAGGACTGAGGATATTTTCAAAATGGCATTTAGTACCCATACTGGACATTATGAGTATGTGGTCATGCCCTTTGGGCTGACAAATGCCCCGACAACGTTCCAAGCACTGATGAACAAGTTGTTGGCAAAATTTCTCAGGAAAAGTGTGCTTGTTTTCTTCGATGACATACTGATATATAGCAAATCATTGGAAGATCATGTGGTACATTTGATTGAAGTGCTGGAAATACTTCGAAGAAACAAGCTATTTGCAAAGAGAAGCAAATGTGTGTTTGGGCAATAACAAGTTGAATACTTGGGACACATTATCAGTAAGGAGGGAGTGGCAACTACTCCAGATAAGATACTAGCGGTGCAACAGTGGCCTATATCAAAGAACATAACACAATTGAGGGGTTTTCTAGGTTTGTTTGGTTATTACCGCAGGTTTATAAAGGGTTTTGGTATTATTTGCAGACCACTATTCAATTCTTTAAAGAAAAATGCTTTTATGTGGGGTGAAGAACAACTCCAAGCTTTCAATGAGATCAAGAGTGCCCTTACCAATGCTCCAGTCCTTGCCCTACCAGATTTCTCTCAACCATTTGTTCTTGAAACCGACGCAAGTGGAAGTGGATTAAGGCGATATTGATGCAAGGTAATGCACTGCGGGCATATATGAGTAAACTTCTTGGACCAAAGGCTCGGGCTATGTCTGTCTATGATAAGGAAGCATTGGAAATTTTAGAAGCCATACAAAAGTGGAAACAATATTTGATAGGCTCAACATTAATTATTCGGACTGATCAGCAGAGCCTTCGCTACCTATCTGATTAGAAGTTGATTGATGGTCTGCAGCACAAATTGTTAATCAAACCACTGGGGTATGAGTATAGAATTGAGTACAAGAGAGGAAGAGAAAACAAGGCTGCTGATGCATTGTCCAGAATACCTCAAGAAGAATCAAATATGGCAATATCGGTTGCAGTTCCTGAGTGGATTAATGAGGTGATTCAGAGCTACTCCAGAGATGAGCAATGTAAGGAGTTAGAAACTAAACTGCGACTGGATATGGAGGGTTTACCTCCTTATACGCTGACGAATGGCATATTGAGATACAAAGGAAGGATTCTTGTGGGAAGTGGTTCAGATCTAAAGGCGAAGTTGATTGAATCTTTTCATAGCTCGGCTTTTGGTGGACACTCAGGGGAGAGAGTAACATATAGAAGAATCAAACCATTGTTTTACTGGCCACAAATGAAGAAAATGATCTCTGAGTTCATCAAGACTTGTGCAGTCTGTCAAAAGAATAAATCTGAAAATGTGCCTTATCCTGGGTTACTTCAGCCATTGCCTGTACCCGATATGGCGTGGACTCATATTACCAAGGATTTTGTGGAGGGATTGCCAAAATCTGAAGGTAAAGATGTTGTCCTGGTTGTAGTTGACAGATTCACTAAGTACTCGCATTTTATTGCATTGAGTCACCCATATTCTGTACAAGAAGTATCAAAACTCTTCCTGGATAATGTGTACAAGTTACATGGGTTGCCAATGGTGATAATCACATATCGAGATCGAATTTTCACCAGCTCTTTGTGGAAGGAGTTATTCAATGCATTGGGAGTTAAAATTTGGTTTAGCAGTGCATATTACCCGCAAACTGACGGGCAAACAGAGAGAGTAAATCAATGTTTAGAAAACTATTTGCGCTGCATGGCTTTTGCAAACCCCAAGAAATGGAATGCCTGGTTGACACAAGCGGAGTGGTGGTATAATACTTCCTTTCATCCTTCTTTGAATACTACTCCCTTTCAAGCATCAGATGGGATGCCACCTCCTCTAATCAATCGAAAATGTTCTATTTGAACATACCAATCAAGAGGTTATCGAAGAATCGAGACCGCATACCGCCACCCAAGTAATTAAAGATAACTCGAAAGAGCAAGTGCTCTGATGAAGTTCTTTGTCGATAATCACGAATCGAAAGATGCTTTGATATTGCCGATATGGTCTATCTCAAGGTCCAACCCTACTGTGCACAATGCATTGGGATTGCATAAAACCTTAAGTCGATTCAAATTCTATGGGTCATTCCGTATTATAGAAAAGATTGGTAATGTTGCTTACAAGCTCCTGCTACCTGAGGGATGCATGATTCATCCAGTTTTTCATGTTAGCCAGTTAAAGAAGCATGTCGGGCCAAAAGCAATCCCTAGTAAAGAATTGCCGTTGATTGATGCTGAGGGAAACATACAGGCAGAACCAGCTGCAATCCTAGAGAGAAGAATGGTTCCTCGCAACAATGCACCTGTGATTCAATGGAAGATTCTATGGTCTAACTTACCACCAGAAGCATCCACTTGGGAAGACGCCGATTTCATCTCCAAGGTGTTTCCACGTTTTAATCCTTGAGGACAAGGATCTCAAAGGGGGAAGAATTGTCAGAATACTGAAGTGAATCCGAAATGAAGGCAGAGTCAGGAGTTCATTTGGCAAACGGTGTCGATTGTTTATCATTTTTCCTGTTGATGGGATCAGGCGGCAGAGTGGCGTTATGAAGATCCAAGGGTTCATATTAGCTAATGAAGTTTACTGTTAATCCAAAGGCTATAAATCAAAGTAGTAATTACAGATGATAGTAATTGTTGTCGGTGAAGTAACTTTTCTCTCCCTTTCGCATGGTAACAGAGGAAAACTGCGGCTATAAAAAGCCTGGCTGTAACAGAATTAGATATGAATCCTGACATGAAGTTTTCTGGAGTTTTACTTTCCCCAGTTCATATTTCATCTGTTTATCAATCCATTTTGCCTTTTCTTGTATGATTTTGTTCTTGTTTGTTGCTTGCGATTTGGTGTTCTTGTCAGATAATCCGGGGTCTGACACGCCGCCACCTGAGTCGCCCCCGCCACCAAGCTCGTCTCACGACTTGCTTCTCCCGCCACCGACTCGCCTCGCCACCAAGCTCGTCCCCACCGACTGCTTCTCCTCCGCCACTGACTCGCCCCGCCACCAAGCTCGTCCCCACCGACCTTCTCCTCACACCGACTCGCTTCGCCACCAAGCTCGTCCCCACCGACCGCTTCTCCCCGCCGCCACCGACTCACCCCACCACTAAGCTCATCCTCGCCGACTGCTTCTCCTCGCCATCGATCCGCTCGTCCCGCCATCGACCGCTTCGTCCTCAAGGCCGATATACTCGTCCCCGCCACGACCCTATCGGAAGACCTCAAACCTTTGAGTCCTATCGAGTTAAACTCAAACAACGAAATTACTTTTTCCTTTAACAGATTTTACAATCGTTGCATGTCATGCAAGAGTATTCCACATTAGCCATTCCGTTGTCACGATGATTAATATCCTCCAGTTAGCCATTCAGTTAAGCATTCTCAACGAAATGGTTGCTGCTGATTAACATTCTCAATGAAATGACTCTTTTGTGATGATTAATATCCTCCAGTTAGCCATTCTGGTTGCTGCTGATGGAGCAATGAAGTTACCCAGATTTTGTTAGCAAACCACAAACAACAACCAATTTTTGTTGGTGTTACCAATATTTGGTTTGGTTTACATGGGTAGCACACCAAACAAGCCCAACATTTGATCTCGATCTCATGCGAGTGTACTGTTATGAAATGACTGGTAGAATCATTCATCAGTTGTACATCTAAAATTGAATTGTACTTAGGTGCTTTTGTATGAATCAACATAGAAATCGGACTTTCTGTATGGTGCCAAAAATATTGCAAACTAGCAATCAAAATTCAATGTGCTTTAAGGGGGTGTTTGGGACAGCTCCAGCTCCACTAAAATCTGTGGAGTTGGTGGAGTAGGGTGTTTCTAGCTCCAGAAATTTGTGGAGCTGGAGCTGTGGGTACATTAAGAGTGTTTAGATAGATCATCTTGTTTACATTTTAGACTAAAAATATAAACTTAATTCACTTTATTTTAGCCTATAAGTTTCAGCTCTGAGCTGGAGCTGGGATCTGGAGCTCTCCCAAACAGGGCCTAAATCTCAAGATACACTGCAACAAATCTGAAGCTACTTGCATCAATTGTCAATCTATGTTGATTTACTCTGAAACACAAGAACTCCCTAATCCTTAAGAGAACAAGAATCAACCATTTCTAGTCTGTACATCAATGTATCTTGTTGTTTTTATTGAATCAGCACATGTCAAATTTACTTGCCTACTATGTCAATTAATATATGATAAATTTTGTTGTTATGTTAATTTATTGAAACAAGACATATCAGATTTACTTGGCTAATATTTGTCCAGATGGATTGCAATGAGGAACAATACTGGAAAGAATACTGGAAAGAACATGACTGACATTCAGAAACCTTGTTGCGGTAGATCCATTCCAAACTCTCCTCGGGATGGGAATGAAAAATGAGCTAAGCAAGCATCAAACAAGAAAATTGTGGGGAATACTGTGGCTGAAATACCACATGTGCATTCCTCAGATGATAGTTTCAGTGGCTTTGCGGCTCCTGGTCTTCTGTCAGTGACTGACAATACATCGTTCTTTACTCAGGATCAAGATGCCAATGGTTCGATTGAGGGCTTGACAGAACAAGATTTGTGTGTAAAATGTGGTAAAGATGGCCAGTTGTTGAAATGTAGCAGCTGCTTGTTAGCCGCTCATGAGAGCTGTTTTGTTTCATCTGTGGCATTTGATGACTCTGGTCAGTTCTATTGCCCTGTATGCTTCTACACGAAAGCCACTAAAGCATATCAAAATGCTGCCAATAGTCAGGGCCGTTCCAAACATTTTGAGGACCCTAAGGCAAAATCAAAAGTGGGGGCCCTATAATCTAAAAAACATAGAGCACATCTTATATATATATATCAATCAATATCTAACATGTTCAATAATTTAAAGACAATAGGAACTATAGTCTGTGGAAGAAAAAAATATTACTTGTATAGAAGATCATCGGCGGCTTCTGGTGGTGCGGACTGGGGAGGAGGCAAGGAGCGGACTCAGCGGAGGACCGAGCCACCGAGGGCTGTCTGCATACTGTGTCTGCGTGGAGATCGACGCCCGAGCCGGCGAGCCCAACGGCTTCTACTGTTTTGGCACTATTCTTTTTGTTGTTTGTCTTTTTCATATCTTTCAAATGCGATTGAGTTTCATCTTCAAATTTTGCAAGATTGTAGAGGTTCACCTCCCCTACATATGATAATTTTTTAAGAAATTTTCAAAACTTCTACAGGTGATTTCCATGAAGTTTTCATGGAATTGGTGGTTTTCACCAAATATTTCGCCCTATATAATAGCCACAAAGATTGGAGAGCAACCAAGGCGTCCACGTGTCGCATCCCCAGGCGAGGCCTCTCAAAAATCCAAAAATCGCGCTTAGGTCCTTTCGGGAAAATTAAAAATCACGTTTAGGTCCTTTCGGAAGTTTTTTTAAGTAAAATAGACCCGAAAAATTTTGAAATTACGTTTAGGTCCCTACACGCGGTTTATAGCTAAATTGGAAATCGCGTTTAGCTCCTTTCGTCGATTTTTTTAGAATAGACCCGAAAAAAATCGGAATGACGTTTAGGTCCCTTCACGTGGTTTTCTAAAACAAACGTGGATTCGTCGAAGGTTTATAGCTGAATTGGAAATCGCGTTTGGGTCCTTTCGTCAGTTTTTTTACTAGACCCGGAAAAAAACATTTTGAAAAAAAGAGAATCGTGGTTTCGCAAATTCGAATTAGAAAAGAACCGTGGTTCCGCCAATTCGATTTGGAAAAAACTCGTGCCAGATTTTTTCCTCGCGGCGCGGCATCGCGCGCGACCCAATCTAGTATATGTGTGCCGGCCGGACCGGGCTCCTCTCCTAGGCATGCAGCTAGTTTCTGCCAAGAAAAATATTCTATCGAGAAAATTTATTTGGTTCGGAAAAAATCAGTTAATAAATCTACCCCCCAAAGAAAAAACTCTTGACAAAAAACTTGTAAAGAATTCCGATTGAAAACAGACCAAATTGAGGAAAAACTTCGAATCCCAAAAGGAATTAAGAAACCATATATGCATTAAAAAAAATCTCTCGCCTCCCCAGGTCCGGCAGGCAGCGGCGCGGCTAGAGCGAGGAGAGAAGCTGGCGCCGCTATCAAGCAGCTAGGCCGGCGGGATCCGGCGGCGTGCACGGCGAACGGTGGCGAGGCAGGCGTGGCGTGGCGTAATGACGGGAGGGGCGGTCCTTCCATCCCGACTCCCGAGGGCGTCCGTGGGATCGATGAGTTCCCTGCGGGCGCCTGTAAATTAGCAAATCCGTAGTATTTATTTATTTACCTTTACAATCTGTAGCCGATCCACATATCAGTTTGATCACTTGAGTTCGTAGGAAAACAGTAATTAATTAGCTATATATTGGTATTACCATGCACTACCGGTCATCATCGATCCTAATTAACTAGCTTAGGTAACTATTGAACGGTGGTGGCGCACTGGGATCCCTGCACGACGCCAACGATGGCCCTCGGCGACGACGGCGACGGCTGGAGCAGCAGGGCGGCGACGCAGTCGACGCTGAGGGCGTGCCTGCCGGACACGCAGGCGGCCACCTTCCAGCGCAGCTGCCCTCGACGCGCAGCTCAGCAGCGCCTGCCCGCCCGCTGTCACCACCACGTCTGCAGCAGTGCGAGCCACAGGCGACGACAGCGAGGCGGACACCACGACATCGCCCTGCGAGAGCTGGTCGAAGGGCGGGAGCGGCGCGGCGGCGGTGAGCTGGACACCGGCGTAGGAAGCGCTGGCCAGCTGGAGGCGGTCGTAGAGGGCGGCGGCGTGGGCGTTGGGGTTGCGAGCGATGAAGGCGGCGTCGATGAAGACGGAGGCGTTGGGGAGGGCGAGGTCGGTGGCGGTGGTGGTGGCGGCGAGCAGGGAGAAACGCGGGCTGGAAGGGCGGAGGGTGAGCCACAGGATGAAGGCCAGAGACAGGAGCGAGGCCACCAGTGACGACGCGGCGATCAGCGCCCGCCGGCGCCCCCTACCGCTGGTGCTGCTGCCGTGGTGGTGCTTCCTGCTGGAGCAGTCCCTGGGGGAGTCATCGGGATCATCCGTGATCAGAGACATGGATCTCACAGCTGGACGACTTCTTTCTCGATCGATCTTCTCTCTCTCCTACGAACTAGTGACTAGAGGCCACATGACAATTATCTATCGTGAGTTCATATATGGCACCGGGAGAAGTTATCTTTTTTTTTAAGCTTTCTTTATCTCATTTTATGTAAATCTAGTTTTTAGTGGATTACAAATTTAGTCTCCTCCCTTCATGACTTATATTCCGTTTAAACAAAAAGATTATACCTCTTTATCTTTTGAAAATACTCTTAAAAATGATTATAAGATACTCCAAAATTAGTACTAGGAAAAATTTCGTCAAAACTCACTTTTTTATAGCATAATTTGCCTATACATTTTTTTTACATATGAAAAAGAGTATATAGCAAAAATAAAGCCATCTGATGAAGATTTTTAACCATGTCGTATTGGAGGAATTTTTACTGTTCGAGCGTGGTTTATGCTTTTTTCAAGAAATAGTCATTTAGCGGACAAAATTTCAGAAATTGCCTCTCAACAAGGACTTCCAGCGAACCCATCCGCTGAAATTTTTTTTAAATTTTTGTACTAATCCAATGGATCGAATCAAATGAATTTTTTAAAAATTTTTATTACCTCCAAGTGATCCAAATTCTAGTTTTTTATTTTTTTTCGTGGACGGAATGAACGATTTCTGTTATTTTTTTTATTCGGCACGCGGGAGCACAGTGACCTCTAGCCGACTGGGAGAGCTGGAGGTCACTGTGACGTGATTTTGTTTTTTTTTGTTTTTTTTGGGACGAAACAATTTCTGTTATTTTTTATTCGCCGTGCGGGAATTTCGTCCACTGAATTTCCAGAATCTTGTCGTGACCATACCTATTTTTGAAAAAAATTATACAAGGTCCCCTGGCTCAAATAACATTTTCTTTCGTCCCTTGTTGACCCGTTTCTCATATTGTCTTGTTATCTCCTCAATATTTTCCTAAGTCTTCATATGGAATTGTTTCACAAGGTCAGCTCACTTGCTTGCATCAAGATTAGTTCGTTCCTGCAAAGGCAAAGCCAAGAGATCTATGGGAGCAATAGGTTTGAAACCATATACAATTTCAAATGGACAAAATTTTGTGCTTGAATGTGTTGCCCTATTATAAGCAAATTCTACATGAGGCAAGTAGTCCTCCCACATTTTCAAGTTCTTCTTTAAAATTGCTCGCAACATCATGGATAATGTTCGATTCACAACTTCAGTTTGACCGTCTGTTTGGGGATAGCATGTAGAAAATAACAATTTTGTTCCAAGTTTTCCCCACAACGTCTTCCAAAAATAGCTTAAGAATTTAGTGTCTCAATCTGAAACAATGGTTCGTGGTATCCCATGTAACCGCACAACTTCCCTAAAGAATAAGTTAGTAATATGTGAAGTATCGCTGCTCTAATGATATGGAATGAAATATGCCATTTTGCTGAACCTATCAAGTATCAACTACCACGAAAACCAAATCACTCCCCCTCTTTGTCTGAGGTAAACCAAGAATAAAATCTATAGAAATGTTCTCCCATGGTACATTAGGAATTGGTAAAGGCGAATATAGACCATGAGGATTTAAGCGTGATTTAGCTTTGTGACTTGTCTCACAGCGCAGCACGTAGCGCTCTACGTCCCGCCTCATTTTTGGCCAAAAGAAATGATCAGCCAACACACTTTCAGTTTTCTTGGCTCCAAAATGTCCCATAAGACCACCGGCATGGGCTTCCTGTACAAGCATAAAACGAATAGAACAATCTGGGATGCAAAGTTTGTTAATTCGAAATAAGAAACCGTCATGCAAATGAAACTTCTCCTAGCCCTTATTATCATGACATTTGGAATATGGTTAAGAGAAATATGAATCATTAGCATACAAGTTCTTGATACTTTCTAGCCCAAGAATTTTAGCATCAAGCTGAGAAAGTAGAGCATGGTGTCTAGACAAAACATCAGCTACAACATTATCCTTCCCTTTCTTGTACTTAACAATATAGTGAAAAGATTCAATGAATTTACTCCATTTAGCATGCCTTCGGTTCAATTTTAGTTGGCCCTTAAGATATTTCAAAGATTCATGATCTGAATGTATCACAAATTCTTTAGGCAAAAGATAATGTTGCCATGTTTCCAAACTTCTCACAAGAGCATATAATTCTATATCATAGATAGAGTAATTGAGAGTTGGACCACTTAGCTTCTCACTGAAGTATGCAATAGGTCGACGTTCTTGCACGAGAACTCCACCTATTCCCACACCACTTACATCACATTCAATTTCAAAGGTCTTACCGAAATCAGGAAGTGCAAGGAGTGGTGCTGTCGTTAGTTTTGATTTTAGATCTTCAAATGCCTTTTCTTGTGCTTCACCCCAATGAAAGGGCACTTCTTTCTTGGTTAATTCATTGATGAGGGCAGCAATGGTGCTAAAGTCCTTTACAAACCGATGATAGAAGCTAGCAAGTCCAAGAAAACTCCGCACTTGGCTCATGTTTTGTGGAGGCAACTACTCACGAACAACTAGCTTTGATCTTTTCTTCATCCACCTCCATGCCTTGACCTGAAACAACAAATCTAAGAAAGACTACCGTATCGGTGCAAAAGGTGCACTTGGCAAGGTTAGCATACAAGCATTTGTTCCGCAAAACAGTAAGTATACATTTAATATGCTCAATATGCTCTTCTAAAGATTTGTTATAAATCAAGATATCATCAAAGTAAACAACAACAAACTTGCCGATGAAAACTCTAAGCACACGATTCATCAATCTCATAAAAGTACTAGGCGCGTTTGTCAATCCAAAAGGCATGACAAGCCATTCATACAAACCAAATTTTGTTTTGAAAGCAGTTTTCCACTTATCACCCTCTTTCATTTGAATTTGGTGATAGCCACTTCATAAATCAATTTTTGTGAAAATAATAGCACCACTAAGCTCATCAAGCATGTCATCAAGTCTAGGAATTGGATGCCTATAACGAAACAGCTATGTTGTTAATAGTTCTACAATCAATGCACATTCTCCAAGAACCATCTTTCTTTGGAACTAATAGAACAGAACAGTAAGAAGGTGAGAGACTTTCCCTTACATATCCTTTGTTGAGTAAATCTTGAACTTGACGCTGGATCTCCTTTGTTTCTTCTGGGTTGGTGTGGTATGGTGGTCGGTTTGGAAGTGGAGCACCGGGAACAAGATCAATTTGATGCTCAATGCCTCTCTTTGGTGGTATTCCTGGTGGTACCTCATCGGGAAACACGTCTTCATAGTCCTGTAAAAGATAAAAAACAACACTAGGCAAAGTAGAGGGTAAGTCGTTAGTTGAAAGAAAATTGTCATTGCACAAGAGTACAAAGAACTTGGCATTGGGTTCGCTCAGTTCTTTGAAACCCCCCTTTTTAGCTACCATCACTAACCCCTCTTTTCCCTTTGGCTTGGTTCTTTGTGGCTGTGGAGTTTTATTTGGCTTTGGGTTCACTTGCTTACTATGTTTGTGGGTCTCACTCGATTGTTTCACGCTCTCTTGTTGTTTTCTTTTAAGATCATCCTTCATGATTTCCTCCGGTATTAAGGGAAGTAAAGTGATACTCTCGCCTTTGTACTTGAAAACAAGCTTATTGGTTTGATCGCAAATCTGCACATCACGATTATACAACCAAGGCCTTCCCAACAACAACTGGCATGCTTGCATTGGGACCACATCACACTCAACCTGATCATGGTACTTTTCAATAGAGAATGGAACGGTCACAATGTTACTTACTCGCATGAAGACCGCAATCATTAAGCCATTGCATCTTGTATGGAGAGGGGTGACGCCGCTGTTTTAATCCCAATCTCTCAACCAATTCTTGACTAGCAATATTATTGCAACTACCATTATCAGCAATGATCCTACATAACTTGTCTTTGATCATGCCGCGAGTGTGAAAAATATTGTGTCGCTGCCCATTTTCTTCTTTCGCAACATTCACACTAAGTACTTGACAAGAAATAAAACAATTGTTGTCATCCTCATCAGCTTGGATCTCATTCTCACCATTACTTATTGCTTCATCGTGTGGAACATCTTCTTCTGGATCACTTTCAGACTCCCATTCACCATGCTCATTCACAATCATAGTTCTTCGACTAAGACATTCAGCAGCAATATGTCCACGGCCCTTGCACTTATGACACACAATTTCTCGGCTACGCGATGATGATGCAGTAGCCGACGCCACAGAGGGTGCTGCTATACTTGCAGCAGGACGTCGATTATCTTGGCGAGCTATAGGTGAAGAGGCCAAAGAAGTAGTTGATTTAGCAGCATGAGTAGTTGGTAAGGGCTTGGAAGTAGTACCTTGCAATCGACAACTATTTTCTGATGAACCAACTTGTTGGCGACACCATGGAACTGAAATGTATCGGTAGCCATATAACCTTTCACGTTCTTCTTGCTGAATCTTCCTCTCGGTGCGCATGGCTTGATCAACAAGTGCTTGCAAAATATCATATGGAAACATCTCGACAAAACCTGAAATTTCATCATTGAGACTGTGCAAAAATCTAGCCATTTTTTATTCAGCAGCTTCTCTAATTCCAGCACGAACCAAGAGTAATTCTATCTCTTTATAATACTCATCCACGGATCTAGACCCTTGCTTCAAAGCCTGCAGCCTATTGCGAAGGTCACGCTGATAACTTGATGGCACGAAGCATCTTCTCATCACTTGTTTCATATCAGCCCATGTGTTGATATAATCATGCCCCACTACAAGTTGATTCTCTTGTATTTGATTCCACCAAGTGCGAGCTTATCCGGAAAACTCAATAGAAACAAGGTTTACCCGCCTTTGATCAGAAAGATTGTGCACCCTGAAAATTTGATCATATTGCTCCTCCCACTCAAGATATACATCTGGGCTTTCTCTTCCTATAAATTTAGGAATGCTCAACTTGATTCGAGCAATGTCATCTTGGTTTGCCCTATGGCAATGACCTCTAGCCCATCAACACGGGCAGCACCTCATCCGTGAGCTTGGTGCTGTCCAAATCGCCTTTGATCATGACCAGCAGCTCCATGACCATCTCCAAGGTGGTCATCGATATGTTCTTCAGCGCCCCCAACCGAAACCTTATCACCAACCTCTTCATGAGGATTGGCCTGGTCACATTCCCGTCCACCAACAACAGGGAGACGTGCATTGAACATCCTCTCTATGGCCTGCAACAGTGTGTTTTCTAATTGTCGTAGCTCAGCCCTTGCGACCAGAGGTTCTTCTTCTCCACGATTACTCTTATGAACACTCGAATTAGATCCTGCCATGTTAGTTTTTAGCAAAGCAATAGTGGAGATGGGTAAATTTATGGAGTCACTCAACCTCACCTCTTACTTACTAAAGTTCTTACCTGTTCTAAAGGACTGCGAGTGTGCAATGGTGGTAGTACCACGGCTGTGATCGTGTGATCGAAAGGATGACGAGTTGAAAGATCCAACTTCGGTCTTTTTTTGGTGGAGCTTGGAGGGCTGATCAAGGAGGGATAGTAGTACCACAATCTAGTGTCGGATACAAAAAAAATGTGTAGAGGTTGCTGCTCTATGCACCCAAAGATTCAAGATTACCAATTTGGAACTTGCAATTGTGCAACCCGCAACACACTCTCTCTTCGTTTTTTTCAGCTTCGTTTTCCTTTTTTTTACTTCTGTTTCTCTCCTTTTTTTAGGGAAATGCGAACAGCAAGAAAGATGAATTTGGTGCAAGAAGATGATGGTGACCAACGACTCGAAGCAGCAACTCGATGCGGCAACACGATGCAGCAACTCGATGCAAGATAAATGGTACTAAACAAAGGTTTTGGTAATTTTTTTTTGGAATTTTCGGTTTGTAGACTTTAGGACTTAGGACACGTGATGGAGAATACAAGAACAAGTGATAAACTAAAGCTGATATGTGGAAAATGGTGAAACCTACCGTGACAACGAAAGCTCTGATACTAGATGATGCGAACACACTTTGGGTGGCCCGATCTTCACGGCAGTAGGTAGATGAATGTAGGATAACTAGCTTTATACCTACCAAGGTTGGATGCGACCAAGTGACGAGGAGAAAACAAACTAAAGCCTACTGGTCTCCAACTCGATCTCCAAATGATCACAGAACCACAATCTGAGACTTATACACACAAAAGGCTCGAAAGCCTAGAGCACGAACTAGGAAACCCCAAAGGGATCTCTCGCATGCCCAGAAGAACTCACAAGAACAAAGGTGTAAGACACTCAAACAATTTAGCTGTAATCTGATATATTTGTTTAAAATGATCAAAACTTCTTTTAATGGATGAAGTATTGGAGTATTTATATTAGGAACAACCCTCTTAGTTTAGATGTGAACACAATTCAACACGTTGGAAAGTGAAAAGAGCAACTAGTCGGTCATTCAATTAGTCTTCTCGGGTTCTCGCGGATCATGTTGGAGTTCTCATGCAACCTTCAAGAAAAGGTCATTTCTCCTCTTCAAGAATCCAAATTACGAGCCGTTTGTTGGAGCTGAAACTAGATTTAATATGTTTTCCAACCATGTGGGCCATGACCATGTTGCACGCTCAAATTATCTCCAGAGTTATGTTCAAAAAGACAGATAGTATATGCAATGCATCTCCGTCAGGTGTGCGTCCAAACTTCGTTGACCCTTGTAATGCACCTAAATTCAACAAAAGGAGTAGAAGTTGGAAGCACCACTAAATTGTTAGAATTTTGAATGAGACTTAAGTTAGCGTTCACCTGATCTTGAATTTATTTAACGCGAGCTCGAGTGATCGGTCTTTGAAATTTGGTTGAAGTATCGTGGCAAATATCTTGGTCACTGGAATGACCAACTTGATGATCCTAATCGATCACACTTTGCATTGTGTTGACATGGTCGCCAAAGCTTGGGATGTCCTCATCAATACCCGTTTTAAATTATGATATCCCATTTAATTATAAATAGGTTTTGGTTTGAGTTAGCTAGTCCTATCTATCTTCACCATTCATAGTTCCAGCACATTTTCTCTCTATCCGGTACACACATCCACATCATACCAAATATTTTTACTTTCTATACACACATCGCATCAAATGAGTTCTAGCGTAGGTAAAATATCGACCCATATATACCTGGCTAACCAGGGTAACGTGTATATATGGGCAGGATAATTAACAGAGGAGAGTTTTAATTTCAATCAAATGAAAAACGCTAATAATTTATTTTTGTTTTCAGCAACATAAAATCCAATATATGACCACATAAATCAGCGGCGGAGGACGGAACAAAATTAAGGTATGGCAATGTGCATGGTTGATGGCTGCATGCTGCATGCAAAGGCAAAGCTATCGTATGGCTCAGCCGCTCAGCAGGGGATGCAGAAAAAAATAAAATATAGCAGGTGCCGTAGCTTGCCATACCGAAAGCTCCGCCACTGACATAAATCTTTGCACTTGCAAGTTGACAAGCTCGATCAGATTATTGTATATCCTGCTGCACTGTATCCGCATGCATGCACTCTTAGTAGCTGGGAAGTAGAACTGTTTTGAAGAAGAGAGGAGGGTATATATTTTTGTGAGCTATTTTTTTAATAATACATTTTTTTTTCAAAATTTCAAAAATATATCACGGAAATTTTTTTTACATAAACATACTCCTGTCACTCGTTGGTTTGGCGACATTTAAATGTCACCCAACCAACGGGCATGTGAGGCCAATGTATTATTAAAAAAATCCATTTTGTTTCTACTGCACATGCATCCACCCTCCAACATGCATTGAGATTTGTGCATACCCTACAATGTATTCTTTCTTTTCTAAATATCCTCTCCCTCTCCTCTCCTCTCTCTCTCTCATCCCTCTCCTCTTTCTCATCACGTAGGAGGTGAGTCGATGGCACCCTCGAATCGATGGCGCTGTCGACGGAGGCGCCCAAGATCCGACAAGGGCCCACAAGAGATCGGTAGGCAGATCTAGAAAAATTGATCGTCGGGATTATCATCGGGATCCAGGCTAATCTGCTGCCGGGTCATTAACAGTGTTTAGCGAGAGGTATAAAGGGCTAATACAAGGGTGTCAGGGTCACTGGACCTGACGGCTCAATGGCAGATTCGCCCCTGGATCGAGGCAAGGTGGCTTGATGCCGCGGACGACGTACGTGTGGCGGTAGCTGAATTTTTTACTTTTCTGGCCTGCTTTGCGTTTTTTCTGTAAATAGCTGTTGAGTGGATGAAATTACGGAAATAGTCTCTAAACAAAGGACCTCCAAAGAGAACTTCGTCGCGGGAATTTTTTAAAATTTTTCCCACACGAATCCAGCGGACCGGATCCGCTGGAATTTTTTTTATTTTTTTCCCACCGCCAGCGAATCCAGTCCACTGGTTTTTTTCATATTTTCGCACGGAACGATTTCCTGTTTTTTTAACCGGTACACAGGACACACAGTGACATCCAGCTAACTAGGAGCGCTAGATGTCACTGTGACTAAGCGTTTTTTTTTTCAAGACCGTTTGCAATGTTTCTATAGTCCTATTTCTAGGAGCGCTAGATGTCACTGTGACTGAGCTTTTTTTCAAAACCGTTTGCAATGTTTCGATAGTCCTATTTCAGTAGCACTAGTTCGATAGTTCTCCGCGCTTAATTTTTTTTGGAAATAGAAATTTTAGAAGTAGCCATGACAGAATTACGTATTAAAAAAATGCTAGAACAATATAATTTTCTACGTATTTCGTAGAAAATTGTACTATTCTAGCTTTTTTGGAATACGTAAATCTCTTCTAGTTTTTTTGGAATACGTAAATCTGTTCTGGCTACTTCTAAAATTTTATTGCGATCTTGGCTATTTCCAAAAAAATTAAGCGCGGAGGACTATCG